>JARKHS020014103.1:0-53844 GCA_030143305.2 Amblyomma americanum | reverse complement strand
GTACTGTCTTGAAAGTGCACTGCAAAAACTCTCCTTTAAATGATGATGAAAAAATTGCGTATTAGAAGCAGTGAATGTGAGCTCTCTAATTTACTGAATAAATTCGAATATTCACTTTACTAAATGCATACACAAAACGCTCCGCACTACCGGGAAAGGAGAAGGGCTCGCTGTGGACCTCTGCTTGGACAACACTCTTTTACGCACAGCCATCGCGGAGGATAACAACTTTAGTTGTATGGTATGAACAGTATGTACCACAACTTGCTTATATCTTGCAGTGAATAGCTAACGTATTTGACTACTAACACTTGAATGACAAGTCTTCCAGTAAAAAAAAACTACTGCAAGTTTGCTAGCAGTAAGCGCGTTGTTTCATATTTATTAAAGCAAATATCAGCATGGGCGAAAGCACTGTGTTGACTGTTTATTATTTGCTGTAAGGAATCGGCTTGATACGTATCGCAATGAATGCCGTTTCCACCAGTAAATATCTGATAGACTCTGGAAAGGAAAAAATTGGCTTCAGTGTCGTTGACTTAATTCGCATTGTTATATCGCCATTGGCTGTGCGGGCTGGGGAAAATTATTTTCATTTTTTTTTTCTGTGCCCACAGTAACATACGTTATCCTAATAAAGGCTTTGAAACAGTACTCTTGTTTATCAGACACTACAAACGTTTTTTTTACGAAACTCGGCTCAATTATCCTACAGACCAGGAGCTAAATCTTTAGCTTTCATGGCAAAAATACTTGTTCGCAGTTTCTCGGTGCAATAAACTTGCTGGCAGAGTAGCATTTCTCTTTCGAAAAAAAAAATAACTAAGGCTATTCTTTATAGTGCAAATCATGCAAAGACGTTAGTTGAAATCTATAGGAAATTTTATTTGTCCAGGCGTTATTTTTTCTGAGGAAGAGGTATATTACATAAAGCTCAAAAAATGCTGTTTTGAGACGAATTCAAAGAAAAATTTAACAAACACACACTTTTTTGCTCGAAGGGGAGACTAAAAAATCAAAAATGAATTTTTTACATTGAGAAAAGCCAAGTGTAAACATTTTCTGAAAGCCAAAGAAATGCTCTATAAGAAGGTTGCAAACTCTGAAAACTGATTCTTAAAAAGAAAAGAAAGTATCAAACCAGCTTAAAGAGGCTATCCATTGTCTGCAAATGATGTACTGCAAGAGATGAAATTGATAACCGCCCAGCTTTCACTTCCCGCTTGCGAAATTTAAAGGAAAGGAACATGTCCGGGAGAAGCTTCACGCTGGTTGAGACCGCGTCGCCTAGCACTTAGAGTTAGGCCAACTGAGTAGAATATTTGGAAGAAGTTATGTGGAAAAAGAAAATGGCGGAACGAGAATTCTGCTAAAATTGATGAATGCTAACTGCTGCTCCCAATCAGCCTAACGATTGATTTCAGTTTATCAGGATACTTTGTCCAACAATTACATTCCTTACTGTCCACCTGGTCGCAAGCGCTGCGCATAAAAATTGCTTTCATACTCATTTGTTTTTAAGAATTGTTAAAGCGTAATTTCGCACAACCTACGCAGGTATTGCAGGGAACTGTGCACGTCCATAGCATGGATCGGCATGTTGATGCAGCGCGTCACATACGATGGAAGGAATACACAGTCACCGGAGGCATTCAGAAGTAGCGCTA
Source organism: Amblyomma americanum (assembly GCA_030143305.2). Classification (NCBI taxonomy): domain Eukaryota; kingdom Metazoa; phylum Arthropoda; class Arachnida; order Ixodida; family Ixodidae; genus Amblyomma; species Amblyomma americanum. The sequence goes on along the minus strand of JARKHS020014103.1, from coordinate 52,177 downwards.
GCCGCGCATGCGCAGTAGGGCTCGTGATAAGAGCGAGGCGCACGGAGCTAGGGAGACTATTTACTCGTAGCTGGGTGTCAGTAAGAACGCCGTCTTCCGGTCCAAGCGCAATCTGTGAAAAGCCGCAAAATGCGGCAGGATGAAGTCGCTTCCCACTAGGCGATAACGGTGCAGTGCGAGAACAACCGGTGCTTTGTGTAAGCAACTCCAAAGAGCATTATCTGTGAACAGTGCTAAACATTTGCTTCTATGGTCGTAAGGTTCAATTTTTTTCACCACAAAAGCTACAGGTACCACAAAAGAGTGCTCTGCAGAGCAAAAGTACTTTTTTTCTCCCGCAGTTAATTGGTTCAACATAATAGAGAGATTTTGCATATCGCAAACGCTCTCACCTAGACGTACCTCGACTTAGCGGAGGAATGCAGCGTAGGTGCAGCAGGATTCTTGTAATCCGATATACGTTTTTCTCGGACAAAAACTGACACTCTAACTTAGTGAGAAACCTAGGAGAGCCAAAATTTATCAGATTACCCAACTAGAACAAAAACAACATATTTGAAAACGAAAACAACTAATTCCCTTTTATAGTCATGTCCAACTCCTACTTTAGCATCTTTCTCAAGTTGACTCAGAGTTCAGTCACAGCAAATAGAGATTTGAAGTACCGCTAAAATTAAAAATAAGTATAAAAATATACCACGAAAATGCTGCCAGCGGTGGGTCTGAACAACACATCAAATTCAAAGGCAAAGGAGAATTTAAATCCTTACTGTCAAGCGTGAAACCGAGATAAACTCTGAATTTCAAAAGAAAAAACATTTTATGAGGCACCGAAGCTATCGGCGCTGTGGTAGAGAACTCCGGCTCTGTAAGCAACCGCCCGAGGGTCGATTCGACAAAACGACACCGACGGTAATCATCCGAAGCAATATTGAGATAGTTTTCTGCGATATCGAGCTCCACGTTAGTGCCCCAGGGAAACTGGAGGAAGCGTTTTATTTTTCTCGTGTGAGACCTCGCAATTCTGCTTCTATTCCTCTCGCTCATATCCTATTTTGTTATTTTTGTCGTCGTTCATCTTTTGGAATCTCGGCAAGTTCGCTGCAGCGGAGCACGCGTCTGAACATGTTTCCCGTCTCTGTGTATTAGGCTTCGCTTTATTGCTGCTCGGGGGCTCAACCGCCGCAATCTCCTGAGGCACTCCGAGATGAGTGACTTGCGGATCGTTTGCATTTTCTGTGGTTTATTTTTTCTCGTCCCTTCGTCCAAACTTCTTTCTGTGTGCTGAACTGCGTGCGTTCAAGATGTCCCTTGGATATGTATTATTTCGAAAATCACACATTTTAAAGTACGTTCTTAAGGGACAAAGGCCCGCACAACTGGTCCCCCATTAACTTTTTTTGGCCCCAGTGTTCGTATTGTCTCCAATTAACTTCTTTTGAGCCAGCAAAATTCCTCATCTCATCAGTGCACTTTACTCTCACTCGCACCCTGCTATTTACTTTTTATTTAATTCATTGCAATGCTGCAAAAGAGCGTCTGTAATACTCTCATCAAATTTAATTTATTCTTGATTTAAGCTTGAATGTCTTTACCTCGCGTATGTTTTCGGACCCACCCAGCTCTCTTTCTGTTTCATAACGTTGCACGTATTGTATTGTTTTCCATAACTGGCCGCGCTGTTCTTAACCTCATTGCAACTGTTTTCATTAGTCGCCAAATTTCAAGCCCATAGGTGAGTACAGGCAGATGCTTTGGATTGTATATACAACTAGATGCGATACATCAGTGGGGTCGGCGAGGTTCTTTTATAACCTCAACTTATTGCCTGTATATAGAACTGTCAAGAACTTTCTTCTTGAGGGATGCTGGCTGCAATTCCTAACCTGATGACGTTTCGAGTACACGGGCGTAACATGTAAGGTACTTAATGCATGTTTACGACTCGCATTGACAACCTGAGAGGACCTGCCAAAAGCGCTCCACCCCATTTTTAGTCTACTAGTTATTTCACTCTCGTGTTCAGAATGAGCGGTTAACAGAGATGGCCGGGTCACGAGAACACGCAACGCGATACCATTGGCTTCCCCTTGGCCTCGGTGGTCATGCTTGGATCGAGCGGAATTACGAGAAACCATAGGTACTCTGATCTCGGAGCTTCGCATTCAAGGTGGCCGAAAAGCTACTGGAGCAACATAACACACCGTCACTTGCAGCCAGGTTGTATCCCCGGTGCTCATAGTTTTTTTTTATATAATGGGCACACCTAGATGGCGAAACCGTCAACTTCCTTGGCGTCTTTTTTCCTTCGTTTTGCAAGCTACAGCTCTCTATTTGTTGCAGCAAAGTATGCCGAGCTCTGTGACGTCCCGTTTCAATCGTGAAAACAGCGGGGGCTAACCGCTCGTGATAGATTGTACGAGAGAAATAACTTCGAGGGTCCATAGGACCGTTTCCATTACATTAAGATAGAAATCAAGCCACCCAAGTCTCTTTTGTGGGCAGACGAGTGTAAAAAACAAAGCCGCCCCTTAGGGTACGTGGAAGGGTCAGCAGTTAGCGGCGGTGTGTAATTAATGATGGAGGAGTAAGAGAGGCACAAAGGCCGAAATGCACTAACTATGAGCGGAAAAATCCAATGAAAGTTAAGTAGCCGCTCCACTTTTTCGGGGTTCTACTTAATACTACGAGAAATGTCGCGGAAGGAGAGATAAGGCGTGGTAGCATTAAAGAAATTGTGAGGTAGCCTGCTCGTGGCAATAACTGAGCGTTTCAGATGACGTTGAACTGCTGAGACGTAAGACGACGCGTTGTGGTGAGGAGAGGCGAGAAGGGGTTGGTAAGTGCCGGTCATACATAAGAGTTGAAATGAAGTGGAGGCATGGGGGGTCGTTGATGTCGCTGTTTTTCTGTGTAGCGGAGATTTACATCAAGCGTTTCGCCTTCTCGGTGGCAGTGGGGAACTTAATATTTCCCTATTTGCAGTGACCAAGCTTCTTTTTTCTTTCGCTGGAATGTCGTTCATTGTGACTACTGCTCCGGTTCAACGAGAACCCAGATAGCAGTAAAAAAGGCCTCGGTTCATTGAATGGTCAAAATATGCGCGAGGAAGAAAGGCACTAACCAGTTTACTATTAAAGTCTGTACACCGGTTTTCTGGTGTCCGCCAGCAAAGGTAATACTATGCTGAGAAAGCCATATTTTTCCTTATACCATATTTTAGAGAAATAGTTAGTCTTCCCTGAAACACCTTGTATACAATGCTCGCAATATGCTTGTTCGTCTGCGTAAGCTTCAACAGCCAACAGAAATGCTGTACACTCCCTCCATATTTGTCGCAATACAGACTATTTTTTGTACTTAAGCGGTCTCGGCATCTATTTGTAAATGCGTATTTCAGTCAAAGACGAAGTAAGCTTCTAGATATCAGGAAGCCTCTGCAGAAGTTTTCAATATTATGGTGAGATGATTCCAGTTAGTACCATACTAAGGGGCGGCAAGTATACGCCATCAATTTCATATATTTTTATCTCAGTGCCTACTGAATTTAAATAAAGTATCTGCAATAATTTTTACTGAGATGAAAATTTAGTGTTAATAGAAGGAATTGTAAAACCAAACAGTTGTTTACATGGTAAGAGCACTGTAACGCCTTCAAGCAGCACATTCGTTTTCAGAGACGCTGTAGTGGAGGGTTCCAGATTAATTCCGACTATCCGGCGGTCTTTGGAAGCACTTACATCGCCAGTATACAGGCACGCTCTCGGCTTTGCAAACCTTGAAATGCGACTGATGCTGACAGCATCCTTAAGGGTGCACTAAAGAGGAATCTGAACTCGTCTTTTTACTGCAGGAACTCTATCTACACGTTCCAGACATTCACAAAGACTTCCAATTATTGTCCTGTGTGGAAGATTGACCTAATTAAATTTGAATTAAATGCCCAAGCTCCCGCCTTTTTTTGAACTGAACGAGGTAGGTAGGCGGAGTCGACCAACGAGTGGAGTGCCTTTCAGCCAGTCCAGTGGTAGCCCCGCTTTCGCTTTTATTTTGTTTTTTAGGTTTCTCTGAATAAACAGTTTCAGTCATAGACAATATAGCCTCAAATTAGGCCCACGGAAATAAAATACACATGCACTCTTTGATTTACGTATCACTCCGCCGATGGCAGAGCGGCAACTCGCAACGGGACAGCTGACGCGTTGGTTGACTCCCTCCACCTACAGCGTTGAGTTTAATAAAAAAGGCGGGAGCCAGGACGTATAATTCGATTTAATTAGGGCAATTGGCCGCACAGGATAATAACTGGAAGTTTCTAAGAATACCCGGAACGTGTAGACAAAATTCCCGCGGTAAAAAGACGAGTTCAGATTCCTCTTTAGTGCGCCTTTAAGCTTGGCCACCGAAAGCTATTGTCACTGAGTCAAAGTCACTTAGCCACAGCCAACGGTGTTGCTTCTAGGTGGACTCATAAGGTAGCGCAGTTGTTGCCAAATAATGACTACAAGTATGCTGCAAAGGTGTACGTAACATTTTAGGGCACATATATCAATGTCAGAAAACAGTGCGCAGTTATTTGCGGTGGTTTATAAAAAAAATATTCTTTTTTTTTCTGACGCACGTCCAACTAAGCGCTCAGATGGAGTTTCATTAACTCTGGAGGGCTTTAACTTTCAGACCGAATAAAAGAAAATCAAAAATATTCAACACAAATTTGCTTAGTGAAATAATAAATTCACTTATATATATTTTGCCACTAAGAAAAATTATATATCATAGCGCCAGTTGCAAAAAGTTAAAACAAGCAGAGCTTTCAAATTAATAAAAATCAAAATTTTGACATTTTGCGTTTTCTCCATATATTGCATATTAGATAATTAATCATGAGTATTGAGAACATGTCGCGTAATTTTGCTCGTTTAGTAGATTTAAATCCTGTATATACGCTTTCTGCAACAATCGGCATATCATATAGCCATTCTCTCCGAAATTCACCTAATGTAGGCAGAATAAAGTGGAGTACCTTTGCTTGAGTTCGTTTTTAGTTATCTTTTTTTTCCTTTTCCATGCACGCTTATTGTGCGCTGAACCAATTGTTTCGGTGTTTCCCAGAATAGAGCAAACCCCTAGCCTCACGATAAGGCAAGGTAGGATTGGCGTGTTTATTAGCGTGTAGAAATTCAGCACTGCTATAGCTGTGTTGCGTCCTGCGAGGCTCCACCTAAATCCGGCGCCGTATTCGCTCAATTTCGGCGCTTCTAACCTACACTCGATAACGCTTCCGCTCTCTTCGATTATGTAATTACTTTCTTCGATCCCAAGATCAATTTACTGAGTGGGTGGAGCGGTACCCCTTAATAAAAAGAGCAACGCAGCGTGAGAAAAAGGCCAGAAATGTTTTCAGAGGAAGCTAGATTAACTTCGTGCCCTAGAATGTCGTGTGCTGGGCTCATGATGTTCGTTTTGCTGCCTCCCCAATAATCGCTTTCTGGGCCGCTTCCATCCCATATCTCCCGCCGCGAGAAAACACTGACGCGCCTAAACGAATGCAAGCACGATCATCCTTGCAATCAATAAAAGAAATATTAATCTGACAGCTTATGAGGTCCAGCTCTCTAGAAAAGCCCTCAGTCCTTCCGTGTCACGAAAAGTCCGGCAGCCTAGTCGCCCACCGAGTACTGGGCAACTTTAGCCACCATGGCAGGTTGCAATAAAAATAATTTAAATAAATTCATGCAACTGCTGCCTTCCCACTGTGACACTGCGCATTGGTCGAGATAAAGCCTCCCGAAGAAGTGTCTGTGGATAAACTAGCCGTATACGACAGTTACGGAAGAGCAGCCTGGGCGTCAGAAGCCCAACCAGTGGCTCTGCTCGCAACAGCCACCTGCCGAGGCAGTGGCACGTCGCTTCACAGATGCACCACTGTGCCTGCAGTGACATGAGGACACCATCCGATCTATGAATCCATGATAGAGAAGCAGTACTTACGAGGGAGTGATATCAAAAGCTGTCGCATTTTACTCTTAAAGCAAGGTTAGACGCCGTCCAAGTTTTAGATTTTTCATGCTTGGATGATGAACTGTGCAACACTACTCTTTTTGGAAAACCTGGCAACCGCTTCCGAAAAAAATGTTATCTTACATTTGCGCTCAAAACCCTCGAGCAAAATGCACAAAACGAGAGCATAAAGCACAGACCATTGCGATTAAGACATACATTAAGTGGTAGCTATGAAAGGGCATGTTATAATATTCGCTTCAGTGCTGTGGGGGCATTATTCGGGGTAGCCGCGATGAAGCGGGTGGAGCAGTGAACACCACACCTAAACAGGTTTGGCCAGTTTCTTAATAATTGTCAGCGTTGAAACAATGATGCTCCTGTTTTTCGCATTGAGCTACAACTGTTTCAGTGGGAAAGCAAAAAGCAAGGCACTGCTATACAGTGGGCCAGAATTAGAAATAAAAAGGCGCCAAATCAGCCTTCTCTCAAGCATTATTAAACCTCCTCAGAATGGCGCTTATCTACTTCGGCACCACTGTATAATTAAAAGCGATTAGGAAGACTTTCTTGCAGAAAACACATTTCTCGCATATGATATTAGCGATGCATGACTTTCTGGGACGTCTCTGTCTGGTGGTTACAATTTGATATCGCCTGTTTTCCACTCGCTGCTTTTCTAACCCCAATAATTGCAACACTTGCTATTAAAGCGACAGTATTAGGATTCTCATTTCCCCTTGGTTGGGATAGTTCTTGATTGACTGGAGGGAAGGGACTTCACAGACCCAAAATGGCGTCACCAGGCCGGAAGGGACGGCGAAGACGTCTCAGTTTCTTAATACATTGCACTGCCAACACACAGGGTGTTTATGTGTCCGTGTTTTTTTTTCTTTCGAAATGGCGATTGCGGCTGTTGTGGCCAGTTGGTCCAAAACGCCATCCCTTCACCTTTTCACACGTGTCACGATATTTCGATCGTCTAAGTGTCACGCTATAGGAAACCGCTTCAGGCGTCAGGAAGATAGCAAACGCACTCGCAAGTAGCGAACAGAGCTGCATTAGAAGTTATTGAGTATATGTTGCCACTTAACACTCTTTATATACAGATTAACAACGGCGAAACGAAAACACTTTGTTTCAGATGACCTTGCACAGCGGTACATAACAGCACCGCTTTAGCGATACAAACATCCTGAGTAGTTTTCAAGGCAAAATCTACAATATAGCAATTACTGGCTGCGGAATATACCACTTTTGGTAGCTGCACGATCAGCGCGAGAGAGAAGAGGCGAGAAGGAGGTAGCACAGTAGAGAACGGCTTTAAAATATTTCTTATCAGGTGGTCATGTTTAGGTATGCGCCGTGGATGATGAGACTATTGAAGAGCTCATTCATTAACAAGTACGCCAATAATTGCATTACCCGCAACATTATTCCTTATTCCACGAAGAGAATGGCTCATATGCAGTGTGAATCTGTGAGCACGTGTTTTTCTTCTGCTGAAGCCACTCTGCTTCATTGCATACTCACGGGTCCGACCCGTACTCGAGTGATGATGTATTAGGCAGGACCGGCAACATCCCGATTTGTTCCAATAGTACAGTTTGCAGGCATTTCTATTACCTCTTGTGCTACCCTGATCACGACGCTTATCAATGGTTGCTTACCCGTGTGGTAAGAGGGCAATCGGCACGCATGTTTCTTGCCTTCTACAATTCGTTCAGGATAGATAACTGCACTTTCAATGGTGACAGTGACATTTGTACTCTCTGGGTTCTCGTGTGCAATGCAACGTCCTATAAGTGTGCCCCAAATTCTTCTCTTTAATTACTATTTAATGCGTCGCTAAACTGGAGGAATTGCCAGCCGATTTGACGCGTCTAACCTCATATGCAGTTAAAAAGACCTGAACTGAACTCAAAGTATCCATGTCCAATATTAAGGAACAAAACTTTTGAAAATTGAAAAATTATAAGATACTCTCATGCAAATATTGAAAGTAATGATCTATTCTACTCATGTACCAAAATTTTTCTTTTGCCTGAGGTGTGCAGTCTCAGTGCGTTAAAAACCCTCAGGTTATCTAAATTATTCCCGAACCCTCCAATAAGGTGTCCCTCATACCTTCGGGGTGTCAGTTCTCACAATTCACAATCCCTTTCATGTATGGATATTGGCTACCGACTAACGTGAACAAACGCAATGACTCAGCACACTTACAGGTGGTACTCGTTGACAATGCTCAGTTAACCATTTTATACTCATTTTCATATAAACCCCATCTTTTTCGGGAAGAGCGGCAAATAAGCACGGCCCTCACAAAACAGCAACAGCTAGTTGGCTATTCAGGCTGAGTGTTCAACGCCACAGGCAAATTTACCTTACTCATAACGTTTGCGCATTGCCGCTCACATACTTCGTTTTCCAAAGAATTCACTCTGCACAAACAGCTTGCTGGATATTAGTCTAAGCAGAGGCTCACACAAACAAAGAAGCTGGGGTCTGCCGAGAAATCCCTTTTTCGATACGATCGTCACAGCTTCACCTGTGTCTCTTTTCCTTCAAAACAAAATCTTGCGTTCCGGCTGTCGAAGGAGAAGTTCATTTTGCAAAGGAACTGTATCTGGTTCAGGAGAAAGCGAAAACAAATTTACTAAACTGCATCAAAGTACAACGAGTGGAATGGTTCAAGACATTGGAGAATAGCTAAAACCAATTTCCGAATTCACTCGGTCATTGTGCCGGGTGAACGTGAGCGGATTCGGTTTGAAATGCTTCCTCACGAAGGAAATGAGCCTGGTCCCAAGCGGGGTAGTAAAAAGAGTAGATTGCCAGTAATGATTGTGCCGACGCACTTGAGAAGTTGAGAACGCTTGCAGCAATGTATTGCTGGCATAGAGAATAGAAATGGAGAATTTATATTTTCATTTCTAAACCAATAAAATACATTTTGCCGTGCAGAAAATTTCTGTTGTGACGAGGATGACGTGCACGAACGGCTGAGGTCGGTGCCCAGGCAGCCCAAAAACGTAATTATGACAGTGACGTATCATTAGCGCCAAATGAAAAGCCAATTGAATAGCCCAAACGGGGACACATAATACAAAAAATTAACTGCTGAAGAGAAAATACAGGCAGGACACTTCTAAAGAGTGGTCGTCAAAGATAAAGCCAGCTGGCCAGTATTCGAATCAAGAATGAAACATCTCCTGGTAAGGCGTCCCTTATACCTTTCAAAAGAAAATTTAATTAATATACCACATTTAATTGCTGCTACTGCCGCTGTACTCACAGCTTTTTTGGCGATATACAGCATGTGTAGCCTGCTGACTGGACAACCTCCTGCGCGGTCACTGGCCTAATTTTTTCGCACCATAATTCATATGCGCCAAATATTTAAACATATGGTGAGTGGAGCGCACCCTGAAATAGACGCAGTGATCAGAAAAAATCGGTAAATGGGCAACAGACCCGCCATTCCCGCCATAATCATGAATGCGACTACAACCAGGGAAATCTGCACCGTATACTGCTCCCATATTAGTGGAACGTGGCTAGCCAGGCGAGCTTGTAGTTATCTCTAGTATACAAAAGTGTTGGTTTGGTTTTATGAGGGTTAACGTCTACTCGAATCGCAGACATTTTGGCAGGAGCTTTGGGATAGTGAATACGATGCCAACACTAACGGCCACGCTATTGAGCCAGGCAAAAGTTCCTGTTACAGCTATTGATGCCAAAACATTTAAACAAAAAAAACTACGTTCCGCCGTAATTATATTAAATTGAGCTCTGCTCACTTAGAAAGTGGACAGCTATATGCACATGTATAATATGCTATTGTGACTTTCAATGTAATACTCCCAGAATTACTTTAAAGAGCTGCTCTACTGAATCGTGTAAAATGATGAGTACTATTACGTGAAAAACGCAAACGCCACCACTATAGGCGGCATTAGTAGACTGGTAATTGTGTCAGCTAATAACTTATATTCACCGGTGCAGTGCAGAAAAATTCTGCTAGACGGTTTGTTATTAGTAATTTTTTTCCTGTTTAAAAGGCAAAGCCCCGTTACTGCATATTTTTCAGCGTCTTTTGTTGCACGATATACTGCTGCCATATTGTTGGAACGTGGCTAGTCAGGTCCGCTTGTAGTTACCTCTAGTATACACAAGTGTTGGTTTGGTTTGTGGGGGTTTAACGCCTCAAAGCGACTCAGTCTATGAGGCACCGTAGTGGATGGCCCCGGAAGTTTCGACCACTTGGGGTAATTTACCGTGCACTGGCACAGTACACGGGTGTCTAGCATTTTGCCCCCATCGAAATGCGACCACCGCGGCCGGGGTCGAGATCGCGTATTTCAGGTTAGTATAAAGAAGTGTAACCGTGCGCGTTCAGTTCTCACAAATATGTTGCCAAAACCTGAACATACGTAAGGCCTCACCATATACAGTGAATGACTGATTTTTTTACGCAGTACCCTGCATATTCCGTGAAAACCTCCGTAATGCTAATTTTCATCTTTGCAGTAAACGTTTATTTTTCCCATGGATGATAGGCGAGTTGCATCGTGCAACTGAACTTTAGCTTTTTTGGTAAAATGCAATTCCCGTCGGCCCCCCGACTGGGCAAAAATCCTTCGGTGTCTGGTCTCCTTGTGCTGGCTTAAGATATCAGTCGCGCGATCCTGGCAAAATAGAGCAGCCTGTCCATCATTTTTCAAATAATCCGATTAGTCAGGGCGTTGTGCGTAGCCACAGCCCAAAAATATAGACTAATCATTCTCGGGAACCATATCAAATTTCTCCGTCTCTGAACGAGCACGTCGCCGAGCTGTGTCAACATCATCGACCATGTCTAAGGTTGGTAATCCGGTGCCATGGGAACAGTCTTTACGTTGAAGGCCTACTTTTTTGCAGCGCTACACCGTGCTCGTGTCCTTATTCTAGATTATTTCTTGAATAAAACTAAGCCAAACTAGCCGGAGAAATGGGCCGCATGACACTGGCAAGCCTTCATTCTTTTTCCACTCAATCTGGTCGGCTAATTTAAGAAAATGGGTTTACGCAAAAATATTTTTATCACAACGATTTTTCTACCGGTGCAAATGGACCAGAAGGAAAAAATCTAGTCGTGAATTATAAAGCCGCTCTTCGTCATCATCATCATAAAAATTTTTATCCCAATTCTTAATCTTCAATTTCATAGTTTACGCCAGATCATGTAAGCCAGTCACTTGACGTTCATTTACGTCAGGGCATGACGCTGGCCTCTTCATATAAGTTTCTATCACCCTTGTCCAGCGCCAGCCGCATCAAGCCTACTCCAGCAAATATCTCCGAAAAGCTTATCACCTTGTTCTTTTCTTGCCATGGCTGAATTTTCCTTGAAATGCGATCTGTTGTGTTGCCCTACTATACTTCGCTAATGATTGCACACATGTTTCAGTTTATACTGCAACAGTCAAAGACTTCTTAACCACAACAATATTGTATTACGTTACTCTGATCTCGTGTCACTTAATCATAGCACTCACCCACCACGCTTTTCGTTCATAATTGCACTTCGCCACACACTACGACAAGTCGCTTTTGTCGTGTAAGCATTCCCACTTTGATAAGGCATGGGCATTACCAGGGCGCGACTTGTCGAAAAGCTGCGAAAATTCGTCTACATGCAGGTATTCAACAAATATATTTTTATGCATTATTCAGCAGCATTCCGGAAAACGCCTTTGCCACCTCACTGACGCGCCCAAAGATCCATCCTCTAATCCGCACAAGAACCACGACGGTATATTTGTTTTCATGCGATCAGCGATTCAATATCTCGCGGGTCATCGCTATGAGCCTAAACGTTATTGCTCAACGTGCTTCATTCTAGAATTACTCAAATGGTCAGAGCCATTCTCAACACATAAATGTGACGGGATAATCGTTGTTCATGAGCCAGTTGGAAGTCTATGAGCAGCGGAGCTCTTGAGCTGGAAATGTATTAGAGCTAGCTTTTACAACGAGGCAGCACTGTTTGCATGCAAATAAGCCCGACATAAGCTTGGCTCGCAGATCGTGGACCCGAGCAGCGGAAATCGCGTGAGCAATCAAAATTTTCCTGGATTATACCAGCCGGTTCAATACACAGACATCGCCATAAGCGCTGCCAATCTCTATACAGGATCTCAAAGTTGGGCTCCCACCAGCATCTTTCGGCACCCCGATGACGCTCATTCTGAAAACTGCCATTGCTCCGATCAATCAAGCCCCTATCTGCCGCTATCTGGCCGCTTACGTGGGGGCTTTTATTTCTTCCTTGACGCAACCTAATCTTCTACAATATCCTCACAACTCCTGTAAAAAATTTAGCTGCGTACGTCGTTTGAAATTTTTGTTTGTCTGTGCTACCAAGCCCACAAACGGATAGCATTGGCTCGATACGTCATTGAGAGGGGAGTGATGTCGCAAATCTTTGTACCGTTTGCTCACTTTCAAAGCCGCCGGCACTTGGTTTAGTTATTTTCTTTGCGGGGCGAAATGGCACCCGATTTATCTCGAATGAGTGCATTCATGTGCAACTGATTCCACTTTGATCTTGGTGGTTGTAGGTGATGTGGCTCCTTATCTCAACGTCTCCTTGCAAGCTTTAAAAAGAAATCGGTCGAGGGCGGCAGGTATTCTGTTAGGCGACAGCCGGGACTGCCGAATCTTTCAGTCTTGTACTGGCACAATTGCGCCCAATGAACAGTTTTTTTAAAGCCCTTTCGCACTGCTTCCTGGTTGCTGGACAGCCGTCACTATGATGTGACAATGGAATAGAACGGAATACTGGCTTCGGAGAATGCATTTCGTGAATTAAAAGTACATTGCACACCTTTTAGAAAACCGGCAAAACCTCAGTGAGACACAGTCGTCAAAAACCAAATTCGCCCTTTTAAACGCGAAATAACAGAGATAAAGATACAGAGACTGGCAATAAATCGAGCAGAAGGGGCACGCAAAAAATTAGTAGATGGCCTATATCTAGCCTAGTGGAGCGCCCCAACCTACTTTTGTGACCTGAAAAATATTTTCTTACTAAGTGCACTTTGCGCACGGACAAGCTGAGATGACAACAGTTGCTGCGCTTGGAGGATATAGATATCTCTGGCCATCAGCCTTGTGAAGATGGCTGCATTGATGTTTAGCTGGGAGCCACGTTCCTGGCTGCATCAAAGAGAATCTACCGGCGGCTGTCTCAAACCGCTTCCTAGACATTTTTTGGGTGCTACGTCACGTTTATTTCCAAGTCACTCCACGCAAAGCACTATTGCAGAAAGATTTGTACTTACTCTCATTTTCGTGACCGACTTAACTATGTCATCGACGTCTGGCCAATTGGCTGTGATGAGCTGGATAACAAATGTGCGACTTGCCCGAAGCTTCATGAATTTAGAAAGGACTAGATCATCGATGACGAATGCAGGCATAATGATCTTCAAAATGTTGCACCATATACGTTTTGGCTGCACTGCTACAGAACGCTTCGAGTCCTGCAAAATAGATGGTAGATAGAATGAACACTGCTGTTAAATCATCAACTAAGAACTACACACGCAATCTTCGTGGTAAAAAATATCTAGTATCGCTTCGGGGTTCGGCCCACAGGCAGGAACAATACGTAGAATGGACTTGCGCCGAGCAAGAATATGAAGGATCAATGGAGACGATTTACCCTCTCTGATGATTTATCTTGTCATGCTTTACGCGTGATAAGACTGTTGGTGACGACAAGAGAAAATGTGTGACGAAACGCACAGCCATCTAATGATCAGTATAACAACCCCAGTCGAGTTCAACAGAGTCTATCAGTGTTTAAGGACATTTCTTGGGCTTCGCTTCATGAGAGCTGGTAGGGATAAAAATTCGTCTTAGCACTACTTTAAGTCTTTTGCAAAAACTGTTTGTAAATTTAAACGAAATGCATTTATTTAAAAAAATACACGGTTGTTCTTTTCAAAACTGACATTTCTGTGCATGCATCCTTAAACCGAGATCGTAACGATGTAACCGCAAATTGAAAGATTTACGCACATACCCTTCCCCGCAGAAAAATCGAACTAGGAGGTAGAGACGAGACGTAGGAGCTCTCCTTTAACTAGAATTATGCGTAGCCATGACGCCCTTCACTTTAAGCCATTCAGTAAGACAGAACACTTGAAATTTCGAACTTACAAACAAGTAGATATGCCTCTCAGTGACGCTAAGCGACGAGAGGTTTCTCCTGTAATGCCCACGCAATTTTTTCACAAATGAGAAAAAGACGCCCCCCGTAAAGTGCCTACCCAAGAAAACGGCCACTACCAGAAGCCATAGCTCGACGAACCTTGCCGCTCTTCGAAAGCGTTCCTTCCATTTGCTGAGCGACGGTGTGCTCTAAGAGCATCGCCGAAGCCGCCACGCTCAAGGCGAGGCGAATTTCCTGCTTCTTCTCCCTCCAAATTTCCTGCGTCCGGCGAGACGGCATTGCCGCAATACACAAAGCACTTCCCACATAACGTCCCCTCTTAAAGTGAAAGCGAAAGAAAGAGATTGGCTGCTCAACTTAGTAAAGTAAAAGCAAACTACCGGCTGTGCATTTTTTCTGAATTTTTTTTTCACTTTTTTATGCGGTGACAGCTGCTTTTGAAAGAAAGCATCAAAGACGTCGGTTCACGACTGACCAAGACGCATTAGTAGGGCGACCAGTTTAGAAAGAAAGCAGCCTTCCCAGTGGCTTTACAATGGCCTCCAACCAAACCCTCACGACCACTACCTGGTCAACCACAAATGCTGCTCGTAAAGCCTTGTTCACGAATTCAATTATTGTGTTAACTTAGTAAACAGGTCAGCGTTTCAAAAAGTCCTCAGTCTGTGTCGTCAGGTTAAACTATTTTTCGCGTTAGTTGCGGAAAACCACCTTTTATATGTTTCATTCATGCTTTCGCTAGTTCTATTGCCAAGTCGGAAAGATTCTAGACTCTGGACTGCAGTGAATATGTTACCCAAAGCGAGTAGCGACAGCTAACGTTTATAATTCCTGTGGGAACCAATGCGCGCTGTATTTTGTGTGGACAATATTTTCTTTATGAGTTTAGCCTCATGTAGAAAATACTTTTTTGTACACATGGATTTCTCTAGCCCACCTTTCTTCAATGTGGACGCTGGCACGTGATACCGAATAGGCCTCCCGTACAGTGACTCTCCCACTTCTTTAATTTAAGCTTTTGAGTTTATTGGCGAAACTTTCCCAGTAGCTGCAAAAAAGACATACCATGGGCCAGTCTTGTCCACACAGAATTTTTTTGCGTTTTCTTTCTATTGCTGTAAGTTATAGCTTTTCTTTTCTTGCACTGTCCCCAACAAACTCACAGGTTCGATATTGCATCTGAAAGTATCTTTCATTCCAGTTCTCATCTTTACTCACTCTCTTTATCCCTATCCCAACTAAACGGCGGTTAAACATTCATTCCTTGATTAACCTGCTTGCCTTTCTTTTTCTGTCTCTCTTTCTAAGCAATATTAGTTCATCAAAACTAATGACACTGGTGTGCTGTGCAATGTAAGTGCCCTGTAAAAAACACCTTATCGTATAAAAAAATAAATCAATTTGGAGACCTCCTCTACGGCGCCTCTTTCTCTCCCCCTTCTCTGAGATGTCAGCCAAGAGCTACTGCGTATTTTCCTCGGCACTAATTTTAATACAAATTTTGCCTAAAGGATGCACAGGAAGAGCCTCTGTATCCGCAATATTTTACGTATCGAATATTTGCAGGAGCACTTTTCATCTTAAGTATTATTTTTACTTTGTTTAGTTCTTCTCATAAAGACAGACAGCGCCTCAATTATACTTAGCCCGTCCGTGGGTTGAGCCGCGTCGACACCGTCGGTGCAATCGAGCTGCACAATAAATAAGTAGTCCCAATGTGAACAAAGGACGGAGAAAACCTGAAGGTACTTGCCAACGTTTCGACACGTGAACTTGTCTCCGTCTTAGCAAAGCAGTCGTCATTGGCGGGGTTTAAATAGTGTCATCCTTCCGAGGAGGAAGGCCCGGTGCGGGGAAGAAAGGTGTAAAGTGGAAATGGTGTTAGGGAGGTTAGGGTGAATCTTGTCCAGTTATGATGGCTGCTAGAGATGATTAACCGGCTGAACTGCAAAGCTGTAAAAAAAAAGTTAGTCCAGCACAAACGAATCCGATGGTGTAGAACGTGGAAAGATATAACTGCATTAACATATCTATAGCATAAACGCATCGATCAACATATATCAATGCGTTTGCACGCTTTGCTTGTCCGGACAGTGAGTTTCCACATTAACGAGGAGTAAAGACTTAAAATTTTAGCCCCTGAAAAAATTGTTAATAATTCGAGATCTCAAATAACGGGGGAAGTATTACTGATGCAGTACTACGTAGTGATAGGGAAGAGAAAAATATTGTGAGGAGAGGTAATATAGATGAAGCGGGAACCCTTGCAACATTTTCCGATGTTGCAAGGGTTCCCTGTTGTCTTTTTAATCAGCGACGTCTGGTCATAAATTTTCACTATTGCCATTCATACGCTTTCCCATAGAAGCTATGCATTTTCTACAAAATGTCTTCTGTCTTGGTCTAACGATAATGCACCCTTGGAACCGAGTTCGCCAAAAACCCGTGGTGTCGCAACGACACGCCCCCTTTGAGTGGCGCTTTCTTAATTAGAGGCTGCAAGCACCACGCGCTGAGAGGCCGCGTTGTGCAAGTGCTGTCTCGGCCGCCATCTTTCAAACCAACTTATGACACTGCATTCGAGGAAGATTGCGGGCCATCGCGACACTTGCTGCCCGCGTAATGAGATAAGTCAACGTGCTGGTGAGGTGCCTTGAAAAATCGCCTGAGGGGTTTACTTTTTATCCTGTGTGCTGGTATAGTTTTCAACTTTTTGCACGGATGATACAAATGTAACGCATGCTGTAAACAGTGGTTGTGACAATAACCGGCATAAATGCAGGAAGATACGAAGCGGACAAATCGAACTTAGTATAGGAGCATTGCTCAATGTAGCAGCCACTTCTGTGCACAGAGAACGCTCTGCAGAGTTAATGCGTGCAACAAGTTGCAACATTAAAGTCACGAGTGTGCGTACGTAGGACCCAACTGCTCACACCCTGCGTCGCGCAAGGTTTGTACCACTTTTACTGAAAGTAGCCAGGCTTCTGTGACCGCAGAAAACTCGTACTGGCATTCCTAACCACCTCTGACGGTGTCTCCTAACAGAATGAGAAGCGGTAACCACACGCAGTCGAGAAAAACGAGTGAGCTGTGTCAAATATGGGACAAAATTATGTTGTCATTTTGTCGCAACAACAGATATTTCTCTTTTCTATTATTTTTGTACTAGTGTAGTTTTTCTGTAGTACGTATTTGCGGTAGCTGAGCATAAATTCGGAATAGAGCGGAAATGCGAGAGCCTTTCCCTTTCCTCTGTTTCTCCCCTCCACCATTTTTCAGTTTTACTTTCATTTTTATCGTTTGAACTTTCTACTTTATTTTTATTTCTTATATTTTACTTTTTTAAGTTTTAATTTTGCTGCCTACTTTATTTTATTTTTTTGTTTTTTACCAAGTAAGCCTTCTCACGCATGTACATCGTTTTTCATGGAATCAGTCACACAAAACCTGCTTCGCACGCCGTCTTTATGTTCATTAATTCAATTTAAATAATTAACTAATTACAATAATTCAACCAAACTTCTCTCATTTCAGTATCTACTCACGCCCTACCTAACACAATCAAACTTTTGTACATTTTTCTCCACTGAACGGCAGAATCGTACAGACAAATTTTGCGGGCACTTTTTGCTGACATTGCTAGGGTGTAGGAAAGTGCCGATTGTTTCATGTGTTAATTCTGACATCTCTGTTCTGAACTACTTTGAGAGACGATAATTAGGAACGCTATATCAGTTCCCAGTGACGTGTGCAATATATAAATGGCTATGAATGAATTCAGTGATGAGAGAGTAATATTAAAGTACGCAATTTAAAGAAACGGCGACCTTCTAGAATTACTGTAATTCAAAATGAAGCCATTGTTTGCTAAAGCTGCATATGAGGGGCGATCTTCAAGTGATCTAGAACGATGCAGAGAAATATACAGTGATCATTTGCATCAATACGATGGTAGTTAATACACAGTGGACAGTTGTCGTCCAGAATTATGGCTTTAGAGATAAATATCCTAAATTTTGTTTTGAAACGGTTCATATCAAGTCTGTTTTATTACAACATGCTCAAACATTATTAATACTTTGATTAAGAGTGTTAGATCGAGAGGGATAGAGAGGAAGAGGCAGGCCATAGGTATTAACCAGAACGGTGTCCCGGTTGACAACTCTGCACTGTGAAAGAGGGATGACGGGATTGAAAAGAGAAATGGAGAAGGAGTGAGGAGCACAGTCAAAATTTGTGATTCAAGCCACTCTCTCTCACGAATAGTGTAGTAGGCCTTGAGGGCAGTCGACTGCTGCATCCACGGTCCGAGGATCGAACCCTCTGTTAATGGGCGATGATCCAGATGGTCCCAAGCACAACACAGCGGATCTCTCTATCGCTAATGGCTTTCAGCAAACCCAGTCGTTCATGTGGAGGTTCTTGGCTGCTGAACTCAACAGCAGCCTGAAGGGCTTCAGCTCAGCTGAGCGACAAGAATTGGATGTAGCGCGCCCAGTTCTTGCCGTGCGTTGTGTGCTCCTTGCGTGCGTAGGCTGGAAAGAGAGAACGCTTGACATTCATGAAGGACGTGAGCATTTCAAATACTTGTAGATCTTGGCCACAGCCCAGATCGTGGCTTTTGTCTGGAGGCGTCGTAGGCGTTGGACTTGCGGTTTCGGCAACGACCTTGGCACAACGGGCTTACAAGGCTTCGATAGTCGTGGCCAAGTAATACCAGAAGTAAAGGGCCCGGCGTAAGCATACTTCGGGCTCTCTTGACTTAGTGCGGTTGCTGGAGGAGCCAGCTACGCTGCAGTGGAGCTCGGGGCCTTAAAAGTGTTAGGAAATCTAAACACCTATTTGATAACATGAGTGCTATCATCCGCGGATAAAATGCAGTGGTAAGAACAGATACAGCTTAAGAGATCAATAATGAATAAGAATAGAAGACAAAGAATTTGAACCCTGAAATACACCGGTTTTAACAATTTTTCGATCAGATGAGATGCCAGAGATCCATAAAATTTCTTCCTGTTTGTACAGGTGGTTGCCGAATAGAGTTAGCGGGGTACCCAGGGCACTGTAACATGCAACCTGAGAGAAAATAATGTCATAGTGAATTCTGTCTAAAGGCTTTGAGTAGTCAAGGAATACCGAGCCAACAAAGTTGCCTTTGTCAATTGCTGACTTGTAGCAGTGAGAAAAATACATTAACGTAAGGATAGTCAAACACATAGCTATAAAACTAGTTTGCTTAGAAGATACGGCATAGAACTTTTCTAACCAGATTTACAACCTTCATGAATTAGCTTTTCACTTAGTTTACTAAAAAACGGAGGATAGAAATGCGTTCTTGCGATTGTCAGTGCTTGTCATCTATAAATGCTGGCGCCTAATACATTGGAATCTAATATAAAAAGCAGAGAACTACAAATGAAGATGAGAAGAGCTATAAAATACTGCCGTCCACGATTGTGATTTCAATTTCTGGGAGTCGTTCTTGGAATCAATCGCTTCGACATTATGTCGTCGCTATTTTCTTAATGTCAGCAACGCAAAGCGTGCGCGTTTGAGCAATGGAAACGATGCTGAAGACAAACCAGGTAAAATGGCCACACTTCTTCATGGCTCCACAATTCGCAGTTCGAGTGAACAGTGGGCCGACATAACTGGGCCAACAGTGGGCCGACATAACTGACGACAGTGCTCCTGTATGCGCGGGAAAGGAAGCCTCGCCACCACGCAAAAGCAAGAAAATGTGAAGTGTGCGCCTTCCTTTTTTGTTAAACTATGTGCAATCAGCGTGTTTTCTGCCCCTTAGGAACAAAACTCTGAAACAACAAAGGATGCACAACACGTGAAGTAACGGGAACGTCATAAAACGCCATTTCAGCCCGGATTTTTTCTGGCTCATGCTCATGACTCAGTCAAAAAAAGCATTTTTTTCGGAAAAGGATTTGCGGTACGCGTGGCGCTAATTAGTAATCTATATTCAGGACCAGCGGACGCAGAAAAACACCACAGCCAGGAAGAAAAGCACAAACTTGCCTCCTGGAAAATAACAGAATACCGATGTGTTGGAGATTATAATAAAAGGCCGGAGGTTACCGGAGATTACAGAAACGTGTTTTGGTGCAGCTTTTCTCTTTCACTGGAACACTGGAAAACCCTTTCGCTGCAATGTACTGCTGCGGCAAGCACTTAGCAAGAAAAATAATTTAATAGAAAATAAGTCTAACGTGGCAGATCGCAGGTTTAAATCAAGGAGCCTAACGCTAGCTACAAAAGGTGATGTTACCAGCTATTGTTGGACTAAGTTTTCTAATATGGTTTGAGGTAAACAGAGGAAGAATAGAAAAGAATACAGTCGGCCGAGACACTTAAGACTCCTTACGTGCGAGAAGTCGTAAGCTCGCCCACTCGCATTGCGAACGCAGTCGCCGCACGCTGCTGCGTTTTGGACCCTATGTCACACACCTGGCAATTCTGCCACGCACCTGGCAACAATGGTAAGGAAACAGTAGGGCAGGCGGAGATGTGTACATTTGTTAAGCATGGAGTGAGGTGCATGGTACGTCTGCTCTGACTGTTGGAGATGTGGGCAATGTTGCTTGGGGGTCCTCTTGTAAAACCAAGCCCCCTCAGCCATAGGTGAGGAAGTAAAATGTAGTTTGTCTAAAGGTGACGCCGGTTATCCACACGTATAAAAACCCCATTTACTTCCTTTTCATTTTCCAGGAACAACGCTCAGCCAAAAAGATCGGCCCATAAGAGCCTAGTTTTAGTGTGTGCGGAGATCGTAAATCATTGATGTAATCTCTACTTTCGCAAAGAAATCTCCGCGTGCATAGATCTTTTTCATTAAAAACTGGCGCCATGAGCCGGATGAAAGGATGCCGGCTTACTTGCTGCGTTATCTCACCGCTATAAGAGAACCACGTGGCACTGTACATTTCCCAACGTTATGACCCTGCTTGGACGCCTTGTGCCTCTGTCGTGCTTCAACACACTTTGCCTCACATAAATGCCGGGCTTACGTGGTTCGAGCGAAAGGTGGCTGCTGACAATATCGGCCGCAAGCGATAGTGGGGACAAGCGAGACGGTGCGTCGTGTTGTTACCCTCAGGGCGACCTCATAAGCGAGCAGCCATGCACAGGCAAAACCTGGTGGTGTTATTTAGTCGGCCACAGATTTGTTAAACTTCGCGCACTATTTTGCGAGTGTACTGCACTAGTTTCTCAATAGCGGTAGCTCCTACTGCCTAGGTCATGAACTCAAAGTGCGGTCTCTTGTGTCCCAGGCCGGTCCTACCGCTGGCAGAGAGTCAGAAAAACAAGAGGGAAATATAGTTTTCAAAAAATCCTCTCAGTCCGAGTAGTTAAAAATTTCTATTCAATATTAAAAGCCTGTCATCCACTCCACTGACGGTTAGATTACGGTAAGAACAAAGGAATGGCGTTGGTGAATGTAATGACAAAGAGCAAGACCTGTAAAAATTGAATGCACCTCGAATAAATTTGCTACCTAATCACAATCCTGGTCTCACGAGAGAGGTTTTTGTAAGGGTCGAACCTCCGACCACTCACCAGCATCACCATAAAAGGTCCACTGTATCGCTTCTATTCTGAAAATCCGGTTCATCAGCACATATGTTGCTAGATCGCCTAACACTCTGAACTTGGGGGTCGACATGACTGTTCACGCCTCTAGCCCGTGCAACAATGCGTGATGTGAATAAATCATGCCACCGATATTTTTATCGTCCTCACATCGCGCCTGATATGAAGTCTTGCGCGATGGAAGCTGGGATCAGCAAAAACAAAGGAGGGAAAGTGTACCGTATACTGCCGGGAAGCGACGGTGACGGGGATGACAGGAAACCGTTGTCATAGGAGCCTAGTGCCAAGAAAGAAAACCAATGACGCATGACCTATGTCATAGCCAGCTCGCCGGACTAGAGGACGCGTTCTAAATGTTTATACTTTCAGAACTTGCCCTCTCAAGCCGGGCGCGACGTTCTCCTAAAGGCGATGCTCCCCAGTGACAATTGCCTCGGCCTCCTACTCCGTCATGAAGCCCCACGTTACCATCATTACTATCATGTTAGGGAAACGGTCTTTCTTTACTGCACATGGCCGCTGCCCTAAATCCCAATAAATCCAATACAGAACTCAGCGTCAGTACACCATGCGGCGTCCCGTCATCGACTGCGCCTGAGTGACTGATCATGCACTACTGTGCATGAAAGCGGATTGGACTTGGGCATAACTCCGGAAACAGCCTACCTATTTCTTTCTGCTGTCTTGTCATGCTTCGCGACAAAGGGAAGCACACCAACCCCCAGCACAACAGCAGCATCCGCGGACTCAACTCTGACGACTGCGTATTCCGCCAGTGACAGTATGTCATCTTGAGCATTTGAGCTCTGTTCCAGGCGCCAGTCCTGCTGAAAACGAGCACGACCTCAAAGCCGCTAGCGATTTGACCGTTTCTGCAGGAGAGTCACTGAACCTTAATTGTTTCAACACAGGGGCAGATAGTATTCGAAACATTAGGTGCGTTATCCTGTTCACAATTTTCTTTGCCTCTCCCGGTTCCGATTGGGGCTGAGGAAGAAGAGGCAATACGCATACTGACAATTTTGGTGCCGACGCACGTGTGTTTAGAACTGTTAATATGGATGCCTACGCGCAGATGAATTCATTTAACCAGGGTTGTAGATACTTTGACGAAGGCATCTCACCCTTGATGAGCCACTTATTACTCTCCTACCACCCTGCACTTGTATTACAGCGGCCAGATTTGCATGCGTAGATGATATTGATAGAATATGTAGCTTCAGCGCTTACTTTCTCTCCCGACTACCACCACGTTTTGGTCCCTTGGTGCAGTAATGATTGCTGTTCCCGCAAGCTTGACATTTCTTTCACTCGAGTAAGTTGTTGCATACCCAATTAAGCTCTTACCTTCAAAGACCTAGTATGCTGATCTCTCCTTTGTGACCATTCTTTCCTGTTTGCCCGTTTTGGCAGCAGCAGCGGCAATCGACGCAACAGTGACGCTCTTAACTTTAAAACGCAGGTCTATACCTGAATTACAACTCATCTGGCCCTCATTCGGACTGCTCGTGGCACGGCCCCTACTTCGTCACCGCACTACTGCATAACCGTGTCGTCGCACGTATGCCACCCTCCGGTTGGTAACGTGGCCCCGGGGTGACATCTGTGGCATCAACTGTAGTTGGTTGCTTGCGTGGCCCGTCAACTGTAAAACGCTGTCGCAGTCTGTATCTGTGGCTGTACTCTAAATGATGTTCATTTACCGTTGTCCATTTCGCGTCCATTCGGTCCTTTGTTAGTGGGCACTCAGTTACACCCGCGGCTGTCAATCGTCTAGGGCAAGCGGCTCAGCCATTGGATAATTGGTGACCGGGCCTTGGCATTGGCTGCAGTTGGAAGCAATGTGCAGCCAATGTGAGGTGCATCGCAGAGCTCTGTCAACAGCAGGTGGCTGCAAGTGGCCACTGGCTACTATTGGCGTCCATATGCTCATAATTGTCGCCAACCAACCAATGGCCGGGTCGCTTACCCGCACGCTTGAAAGCCGCTGGCATGTCTTGGTGACCACTGACAAAGAACCGAATGGATGCGAAGTGGACAATGGTAAATGACTATGACCAGCTGATAGAATACGTCTCCTGGTACCATTTGGGCAGCGGCAACGGTAATCGACACGACTGTGACGCTCTTCGCTTAAAAGCCTAGGTTGGTGAATTCGCTTTTTGGTCCCCCGCCCACTTGTGCTCTGTCCACTGCTGCTGCCAAGCCCGTGTGTCCTTTGCCGGAAATTACATGAAATCGCAAAAGCACTAGCAGAGTTTAAGCAAGAAATGCGCGACATGAACCGCGCCATTGGAAAGGAACTCAGAAAGGAGTTCAAAGAACTGAAGTCACCAATCGACTTTTCGAGTCTCAAATTTATGCAATGGCTGCGCGCTTTTCAAAGATTGAAAAGGAAAATGTAACACTAAAAAAATGAAAACTTCTCGTTGTCTTCGCAATGCAATAAGCACAAAAAATCTAGTGACAGGTTCAGAGCGCAGGCTGACAAGTATAGGACAGTACTTGAGGAGCCGCAAATTTAGGCTGAAAGATTTTTGAGTGGTAGAAAGTGAATGCCTCCCAGTTGTGTTAAAGCAGTTAAGCGATGCCGACCATACAAAAAAGTCCTATGGGCGTCTATGGAAAAAACTATGTCCGTCTATGGCCTTTTATGAACGTCTATAAGCACCTATAGAGGTGCTTATTGCCAGCTATTGAAAAATCTATGCCACTAAAGCTATAGCTTTGGAACCATAAAATTGTCTTAAGCTATCTATAGAAAGATATATCAGCCTGTATAGACAGCTATAGACAGAAATAGGAAAGGTCTATAGCTATTTGGGCCAAAATTCTATAGGCGGCCATAGGACATTTTGGTATGGGCGTGAAATAGCCGACTGGTGATTAGGACACGGACGTTTTCCACCGTGTGCCCAAGAAAGGTGGCGGCTGTCATAATGTTGTACAATATCGCACACGTGGGAAGCGTAACGCTGTTCTTGAAAAAGCACGCAAGAAGCAAGTCATCCAATTATATTTGGCGTTCAGCGATAACTGTCCGGTCTTTGTCACTGAACACTTATGCATGGCCCAGAAAGAACTGCCCAGGAAAAGTTTCGTTCGAAATAAGGATAAATGGTGGAAATAGGTAAATTCTTGCTAGGAAGAAGGATGCATCGCCTGTGCTTCGTCTAAGTTCGGCCAACGATATAGAAAAGATACAATAAGAGTGAAAGACGCCCTTTGTGCCGTTTTTTCTTTTTATACAGTCATTTCTGGCTGTTTGCTAACACCATTTTACGTAACAAAAGTGTACGGAAAAAAATACTAATAATCGCTTATTCTTCTTTCACGTTTGCACCCGGTTCCCCAACTCCTCTCTTTCACCATTTGTGTCACCCGTGTCTGCCCCGTAGTAGTTATGTGTCATATTTATTTAAGGCCAACAACAGCATAGCCTCGAAAGAACACAGGTTCTTCTGAGGGCAACCGATGGGAGTGCTTTTAAGAGAAGTTGGTAGCAGCGCTTCAAGCGTGTACAAGATTGCTTATTTGTCAGGAAGCAGCGCTTCCTTTGGAAAACAGCTGAACGACTACTACCGAGACCAAACTTGAAAACGCGCGTGTTCTCAAAATAAATCCGCATTTCTCTTTTGTTTTAAAGAACAATACTTGCCTCAAAGCAAACACTCAAGACTGAAGATTATCGGCCCGTGTAGTTTTATGACGTGCACTCAAGTATAGAAAAACGAAGTAAGAGCAAGGCATTCCAGCAGGAACAGGCGGAGCGCCGAGGCCGTAAAACCACGTAACAACAGCAGCCTACAAAAAAGTACTACATCTTTCAGTTCAGTATCACCGTTCAATCTTGAGAGCATCGGCTAGGATATCGCCGCTCCAGCTCTAGGACGAACATTACACAGAAACATCAAAGTTGATGATTTTGCAGCCGCTAACTAAAAAACGCACTTCAAAACAAGAAGCGATTCGTACTGCAGAGGGCCTTCAGATTTATCGGTTCAGAACTGCTAAGGTAGACATACTGTTGCGAAAAAAACAATGGCAATTTTGTTATGAGTGCTCTAATATTTATGACAGCTTTTCGGAAGATATGCTTTAAATCGTCATTTCGGAGAACTTGTAATGGCGCTACCACAAATAGAAATAAAACACATGTGCTCGTCAGCGCTATCTTTTTAGGAACAGTCGTTGAAGTTTGATGGCTCCTTGGTTTGGGCCTGAATAGCCGACAAGGAAGTGCTATTGTTCTCGATATCGAGCGAAAAACATTTGTTTTGTGGGCAGGAAATATTTAATGCTAGTAGAAAAAAAGGATTTATGCAAAGTAAAAGCTAGCGATGTTTGAAAAAGACCAACACTGCAGAGGAAATATCGTTCAAATGTTTCACTTATGACGGCTGTCATATGCTACCTTGGTAATGACCGGCTCTTATCGACGAGCCTTAGACGAGCTTTTATTTTTTTACGTTCTTCTTTTTTGGCTATGCAAGAGGAGAAATTTGTTGGCTATTGTTTTCAAAAACAATTTGCACTCTTGAAAAGAAAGTTTCTCACAGGAAATTGAAGCACCTTCACCAGCTGATATTATTGCTACTCGTTATCCCCTGTATAGGAACCCCGCTATAAAAAAAAATAAGATTTACGAGTTAAACAGTGAAAAGTATTTATTCATTAAAATCACGTGCAGATTGGCCGAAAGCGTCACACAGCGTACGTAGTGGCCGAAAACAAAAACCAGGATATCTATATAACCGGTACTTATCACAAACTGTTCAACCACAGTCGTCTTCGAAGCCGCATAATCAGCATTGTTATCGGTATGGTCGCAGAGGAGCCTGTACTAAAAGGACATTTTGTAAATAAAACATTCCTGAGACAATTTACAGCAAAAAAACTTCCAGGATGGCTAACATGGCGTAACGCAAGAATCAGTGAAATATGCTAGTTATTTAAATTTCGTGTTATATTGAGGTAAAAAATTCGTAAACGGCATGCATATTTCGGTAGTCATAGGGCACCCTTTATAGTTTTGCGCTGACACTCGCTCCTCGACTGTATCTCCTCGGCAGTCCGTCGTTCCAGGTGCGCGGGGCCACCTCCGAACAGCATCTCCGTGCGGGGAGCGTTTCACAGCAGTTGGCGCTTTTTGGTGCTGACTGACCTCGCTTTCATGCCCCACAACTTGTGTTTGCGAAGACTCTACTTGAAAGGTAAAATGTGCAAATTTATTACATATATGCTGCGCTCTGCAGTGTCTCCTGTATTAAAATTGTCTTCGACAACATTTTCCCAGAAAATAGGAACTTTTGCCGCTGTCTATTCTAAATCGATCATTAAGGGCGTCGTCGTCAGCGTTGTCGACCATGAGTGAAAACTCCACGAAAAAATTGCTGTGGTTTAGCTCTTGTTAAACCTGGAGTGACGCAATAGCAACATCTGGCCGCGTGGAACTAGTTCAGTCGAATTGCAAAGCCAGTCTTTCGCCGCTCCGTTTCGCTCGGTGTTGCTTCTTCATCGTCGCACTTTACGTGGCGCATGCGCACAGCTGTTTGTTGCAGCTGCTGCGAGGACTCCCAGGGATCTACGAATGTTATGTAGGGAATGCCCATTTCCACATATATGGGCGTAAATACACCAAAGCTATCGAGTCCTACCCTTAAGGCCGAGCTTAAGCTCCTGTAATTCTTAGACGGCCATTTAAGGGCCCTTCCTACAAACAATATTGTGACGAAGAAGACGAAGCTGGGAGTGGCGCGGCACGGAGCGCTCGCGCGAGGCCAGTGGCCATTTAAATATTCTCATTGCCAACGTTCATAGCGCCTCATTTATTGGCTGGCTGCAAGGTAGCAATATGGTAGCGACCAATGCATCGCAGTGTAACCAAACGGCAGGTGTGTGAATGTTCTTCGCGCCTATAGTTGGGCCCTTTATTGCGCCTTCCGGATTATTATTCTGGAACACTTCCGTACACTTCACTTGCAGGCACTTCATTTTTTAAAGCTTAGTTTCTGGCAGTAGTGCTTGGTCTACGCAATCTGGACCCCTCTATTTCCGCAGTGGTAGTCGCTACTGGTTTTTTATCTTTTTGCTCATAAATTATATCGCCTGTTGACTCTCTCATCTTAGGCACAGCCCATTATCCCCACTGATTTCTATAAGGCTGAGCCATGAACATTTTATGCGTACCCGGACACAGCAGTTCTATATTAAATTATGTCAAGGCCTGGCCAAGGCGCTCTTCAATGGCTCCGCGTTACCTATCCTCCCGACTGCAGCGTTTAAGGCAGCAGCTATTTCTTAGAATCGTGCGTTAATAAGCACTCAAAACAGGCCAACTGATTATAAACATCTCAGATATTCCTGCAGCAGGAAAGTTTGCGCAATACGACAGCTTGCAGCTTTTCTAAAGGGGCTGTTGTGCCGCATCTCTCCTCTAAATTTATCTGCACAGGTCTGGTTTGGCGCTTTCTATCCCTCAGCGCATGTTGCCGTCATACAGAATCTATACATTGTTTCTGCCTATTTTGGCGTACATTCTCCTTTTTGAGCGCAAGAATGTTGGAGAAGCTGTTTCAGCATCTAGGCCTTAATTTGAGTAGTACACTCAAGCTATCATTTGGCGGCACCACGCTTGTGTACAGCTACAGGTCTGCTTGTTCCACCGTTAAAAAATCCTTGCTGGAATCCCATCGACGGTGTTGCTGAATTTTGAAATATTGCGGCTTGCGACTTTAATATTTCTTTTAGTTAATCAATTTGTGTTATTCCTATTTTTTATTCACAGTCCGCGCCGTACTGGAATTAGGAACCAACGATGTTCCAAAGCACCACGCGTTATCATCTTCCTTCTTGTGTCACTAAATGCGCAGTTCAACAGCTCTCTAAGCCTTCAGAGTCTCGGCCGATTCCCCAATGTAGGAAAGTGCCATCTGTGATTCGGTCAAGAAAAACAACGTAGTGATCTTTGCTTGTAACCTGCCGGGTAATAAAAGGCTTTGAATTGTTCCTTGTGTGCTCGATTCCCCTCGCGGGGATATGCCAGTTCCCAAGGGCACAATAAAAACAAAGATGTCTGAACACATAATCATTCCTACGTCTTTCCATCTGCCTGCTGTCCAAGTAAAGACCATAACAGTCTCTGGAGCTGCCGGTGCTTGTTCTTTACCCTGCCCCACGTTACCCTCAGTGGCCACAACGAAATACGGTACAAGCCAGACATAAGCGCCCACACCTCCGATGGCCTCTGTCCTGGCGTGAGACGGCATCCAAACCCATTTATCTTTAATCACACCAACAACCACGATGTTGGCGATTGCCTGACCTCCTACGAGAACGTGAGCAGCTATAATGAGATTAACGGCTCCGTCAAGTTAATCGACGTCCTCGTTAACCTCAGAGACGTTGCCAGCTTTGTTTTCGTAACCATGAATCCAACCTCCGAACATGGGCCTCATTCAGAATTAGCTTCACGGACGTCTGAGGCGTCCTTGTCATGCAGAAAAACAGTGCCGAGGAACGTCTCCATGTTCGAGCTCAGCAAAATGGAAAAACATTCACTGGCTGTGCTGAGGACATCCTTGGCTTGTGCAACTGGGACAACCCGTCCACGTCCGAGATGGGAAGGGTCATCATTACATGGGAAGGTACGCAGATGACGGTTCTCAAACGCTGTACGGCAAGAGAATGCCCCAGTCTCTGCTGTTTCTGTGAAGCCCTGCGAAAGCTCTAGCGAGTTACAAAAGCAAAGAGCCTCAACGCAGCTGCCTCGTGTACCTTATGAGGCCGCGTGATGGCTTGTGTTCTGAGCACTCCCATTTTGTGCAGAACGTCAAAGCCTTCATTCGCGAATCTGTCGGCCGCCCGCTTTGTCTCATGCCTCATTTTCAAGGCCACGGCTCTCCCGCACCAGAGCATACGCTGTCCCCCACGCCGGCTGTACGGCGTGTTGAGTGATTCAGCCGCAAATAGCTTAACGCCCTATCACTGAGCCATTAGATTCTTCTTGCGACAGTACTTCCGTGTATGTAGAAGCCGTGACAAAGTCGCGGCACCCGATCACTCTCTACCACGTACTGAGTCAGCCCCGAAAATTTTGCATGCCGCCTACATCGCAATGCGATCGGCGCGGCCGGGATCTAAAGCACTTTTTTCTGGTCAGCAGCCGAGCACCATAACCAATGAGCCCCCACGCCGGCTTATTCTAACGGTAAATGCGCTACTTTAACTCAAAAAGGGTGTTGTAAGCTACACAGAACCCAAAAAAGATATGCAAATGTCACCAGCACAAGCCTTTTGCGGAAATAACGTGCCAATAATTGAGAAAATTCGCGGATGCCAGAGGCTAGGCTGCACTGCCATAGGCATCACAGCGGTGATTAAGCAGCCTTTTCGATGCAGATAGATGACACTAGTGTGACTAATCTAATGGTAGACCTCTTAAAGACGATGTTCTCAGAAGGAATGCTTTTTTTTTTGTAACGGACAAACAGGCACTTCCGACGGTAGTGGTCTTTATTGGGGTAGGCCCTACTCCCGCTGCTCTCACATGACCCAGAAATTTAAGGTCTTTGTAACTGAAGCGGCATTTCTGATGGCTCAGAGTACGGTCAACCGAATGAATGGCTTCTAGGACAGCCTACAGTGGTTGCAGATTTTCACATCTTTCCGAGAAAAAAACGACGTCGTCATCCACGTATACAAGATAACTTGCCACTTCTAGCCTTTGTGGACCATGTCCATCATTTGTTGAAGCGTAGCTGGAGCCAAACAGCAGCCAGAAGAAAGCTCGCGGTATTAGTAACGACCTAATGGAGTGACAAAAGTAATAGGAGAGTACGCGTTTGTTTTCGCGTGAATGACTATAAGAGCAGCTACTCATAACAACCATTTCGCGGCGCCTTATTAGAAAACTATCATGTAGTTACTCCCTCCTGGAAATATTTATCTGGCACCAAGCGCGTAATGTTTAATTTTCAACAGCGCATATATCAATGTGACATAACGCACTAATCAATAAAACACATACCAGAATCTTGAGTCCTGGGAAACTAATTTCTTGAGTCAAATTCCGGTGCTTTGCTGTAGTGCTGTAGTGTTGAATGGACTAATATATAGATTTCGCAAAGTGTAGTACATAGGTATAAAAAAGACAAGCTTCCGCTTCGTCAGGTAGCACACATTAAACTGCCGTTCGTCACATTAATTGGCCTGACATTGGACACACATGATATATGACTGAAAAATTTCTTCAGGCTAGTCCTTCAAAGCAGCTTGCTTAATGATGTGCAAGTTAGTTCGTTGCTTGGTTTTTTTTTTGCGGCGCTGAACGAAACAAAAACAGAGGTGCTCTGCGAAATTATGCGGAGAGAGTTACCTTTGCTGTATATTTTCTGGGGCGAAAATTTTCTCTTGGAGTTATATTTTTTCATATTCCAGCAAAAGTTTCGCGTACTGTCGGAATTGCCTGCGCACATAAAGAATAATTTTGCAGTGAATGTCGTGAACGCTTGACACGACGAAGCTTGTCTTCATAACATCACAGACCAAAATCATTGTAGCCAGTAAATAAATGTGATGAAATTTATTTTTACTTACGCGGACGAAAGTATTATGCACTTTTCTGTTGAGGCATAGTGATGAGCTCATATTCAGGACCTCAAATTGCTTGCCAAGTGCGCTCCACATTCCCGTTAATATTTTAGCCATTTCAAGTGCATGGCCTGGGTCTGCGGTAACTGCTCGCCCTTGAGTGGTTTACTTTCTCTGCAGGCTAGTAGGTTGGTATGCGCTATGGTATGTCCAGGATAATTACGCTTGCTGTTGCTGACGCTTAAACACTTCGACGTCCGTAACACAACTGTGGACATCAATTAGGACAACAATTATCGTTAGCGGGGCTGGTGAAGCGCGCTGAGCGCAATGACAGCACACGCTCCTAGAACAAGCCCGAGCCTCATTTCGATCAATAAAATTAGCAACCAAATATGGTGTCTAATTTCCACCATATTTGAGAACACGACACTGCATTCATCGCATGATGCGCTGAAGCGCTAAAATTAATCCTTCGCTGCGTACACGCGCATCTTTTCGTGGAGTAATATAGTCGATAGTAAAAGTAAGCTGCAGATTGTGAGGTTTTAACACCATAATGGCTCCGGATTCTGAACGGTGAACGGCTCCGGATTGTTATAAACCACCTGGCGCTCTTTAAAGTGCGTACACATCACGCAGCGCACGGGCGCCTTTAGGGCTTCGCCCAGTTCGAAAATCGAAAAATGAACACGCCAAGCATTTAAGCTATGCCTTTTAAAGGGCTGTCTTTGCACCCATTTTTCTCCACCTATCTTTCTGCTTCTTTGCCAGCGGTGAATCCTGCCTTAGACACCATAGGCGGCGGCTGGCGTTGCGGGCGCCAGATAGCGGGAGCTGTCGATAATAAATTATTATAACAGCAGACCTGAAAAAGGGTCTTTACAAAGTACTGCCCGAAATTTGATAACTGGGTGCCTCAATAGATAACATCACCAGGTCTAGCCAGCACACGGATGCACACTTCTGTGGTCTAGTGAGAGTGCAGAAACAGGGCGCACAATCTCCAAACTTATCATGCAGGTCGATATTGCCGGTAGCCGCTTTCCACCGGGGTGTTGTGCGCCTCGCGGTTCTTTGTGAGGCAATGCGCAGTGCCGGGATACGACAGGGGCGCAAAGCATGCAAGCGTGAAGAAGGGGGGGAGGGGGGGGGAGTGAGTAGCATGGTACAAAGTCTATCGCTGCGTGGCTTGCCGAAAGCATAGCGTAACCTGGCAGACCATGCAGGAGGTGAGCCGACGTCCTTTCAACATGGCCACAGCATAACAGTTTAATGAAAGGGGTCTATGTACGAAGAGACTTCTGCGCAAACTTATAGATTCGGGAAGTGATTTATGGTCTCCGTAGACGCGCTAAGAGGAGGAATCGGTATGGCGGTCGTTCCGGGTGGCTGTTGTTCAGAGAAGAAAAAAACGGACGAGTTTATGTAATTGCGTTTCGTCGTTATTTATCTACAGGAGGAACAAGACGAACCCGTGCAACTCAGGAAGCCTCACAGATTGTTATTGCGATCAAGAGGAAGAACATGCAGACAGGAGTCGTGCAAGATTGCGGCAGCTTACACTCATCAGACTTCAATCTCGGCTACTCTGGTCTCCACTTTAGTACTGCATGGACACGAGACCGTTAAAGAAACTTTCAGCTAACAAGCGGGAGAAGTTGGAACATTGTGGTCATTGCAAGTACGTCACTTCGTATGACATGTATATTTCTTCTGCAAGAGTGTGCATTACGCCTGCACTTCGTATCTTCCGAGAGTCGCCTGTAAAAACTATGACTACTGAATCTGAATGAAAACACTCAAATATTTGCTTTCGGAGACATTTCAAACTAGGATTGCGGCATGGGCGGCCGCAAATGCAGTAGCAAGGGATGTAGGTTAAACCTCTTTGGAAGAAAAATGACACCAACTAGAAGTTATATATTTAGCCGAACGAATAGTAAGAACTGCTTATAGCGCTTGGGAGAGCTTCTTGGACAAGGTTCGTGGCCCACTCTTTTGTCTGTTTCTTCGCATTAAATGTAACGCAGTGGAAGCGGGAAAGCTGTTAAAACGATAGCTGGCCATTACAACTTCTCTACTTCTCATGAAGGTCTTAATTCACACCTGCTGTCCTCCAAAAGCACTCAAGGTTATTTTTCTATTGTTTTTGCTCCGAGGATTTCATGCTAGAAGTCGTTTTGTGCAGCTGATCACCTCGCTCAATAAAACAGAACAGTGAGGTAAACAAGTCTGTTTTTTTTTCTTGCAGTCCTCGACGCATTATATATATCTTGATATCTTCCTGGTCGCAACATTCTTTCTTACTTTGTCTTCATGTCGTACTTATGTGGATGCTGGTGCTGAATGCAGATTGCTAATTACCGCGACGAGCTCCGCATACCCTCGTTCGCACGAAGGTCCTTGTTTATGGCGGATTGAAGAAAGACAAAGCTTAAATCGTCGAGTCTGAAATTGTGCTTGATGGGTATCCCCCCTCTTCACCCGTCGTGAATATCCTCTCTTGCCTCCGAGGCTTGCTCCAGTGGTTCGGAAAACACAGCAAGTACATAGAGGGAAGAGAAAGACGGGCACCAAGAGGGGCTCTACACATCACCTTTCTGGTTTCATACAGCTTACCTCTTTGTTTCGCACCAAAGGAAGAAGCGCGTCGTCAATTCCCTTATACCGCATTAATCGAGTTCCTAGAGTTCCATGAACCGAGAGCCACTCGTAGTGGTTTGCAACCGTTGCTTGTTCATCTCTTAGGCGGAGGAAAAGCCAGGGAGCTAGCAAAGATTGTAACGGTACCGTTAAACATGATAGCGTTAAAGTTCCGGTTCTGCAGAAAATTCGGCGTCTTGGTCAGCATTCTCAGCGAAAAATCGGCCAGGTTAGGGAGGCTCAAATGGCCATCCAGGGTGGCGACTCTATGGCCAACCTGTGGTTCAAGACTTTACTGGGCCTCGCGCCACCCTCCGTGGCAGAAAAATTCACAGGATGGTTGCGACTATGTAGCGCTAGATTCAGCGATAGCTGTGTAAACATTCAGTTTTGGCAGACCGGCTATTCCAAACAGAGCCATTCGTAGGCTTATGCGACCCAGGTTGACCGTGATATAAGGTGACATCAGACGACGAGGCAAACACAAACGCACAGCATTAATAAAGGCCTTAACACATCGTACGTGGTGTCAAGCGGGATGATAACCATGCCCCGGTTGCCATGGTAACCATGGATGGTAACCATGGTAACGCACCCACTGGTTACGCCGACGGCGACAACAACGCGCGAGCCAGGGGTTGGGCGCCTAACGGCTATTGCTGTAAAATTGGCCGGTCACGGAACCTTGTCATCTAATCCTAGATTATGTGGGTGCTAGAATTTGCTACGGATTGGAAGATTACACCGTTTCGACCTATATGGCTATTACAGCATCTTGTGATATTCCACATTTTTTCGCAATTATTGTGAACAACACACCCCATTCTTTTTATATGGCAGTCTTAACTACTCAGTGCCTGCGCAGAACAGTTTAAAAGCATGATTTTGCCAAGCATTTAAAGGCTTATATCGCAATGCGCACGAGCGTCTCTTGCGCTTCTTGTCAACGAAAACGGGGCCACCGCGGGCTCCTCAAAAGGGATTCGATCCCGGGTCCTTCGGATCTTTGGACGACCTGGGGATCTTTAACATGGCATTGACATCGCACAGCACACGGGTGCCTTTTTGCGTTTCGCTTCCTTCGAAACGTGGTCGCCGCTGCCTGGCTCGAACTCGGGCACTCCGGCTCAGTACACGAGCGCCTTAACCACTGAGCCACCAAGGCGGGTAGTATAGCTGCAGTGGACGGAGGAGCAAGAGCGGGGGCAAGAAGTGAGAGGAAAGGCGGAGCTTGATTTTGGCGCAGGGAAGCGACGGAGGACAGAGTTTCAGAAAAGCGGAGGGATGAAGAGGAGAAAAGACGCCGTAAGAAGCATGAAATTTGCAAAGGAAGTAGCTCATTTTAGCTACTTCTGGTGAACCATACAGCCAGGGATTCGACTCCGCGTCCTCGTGTTTTATAGTCTTACGCCATGACCACTGATCTACCTTCCTTCCCCCCTCCCGCCGATTTGTTGAAGAGCTGATGTAAGTGGAGATTAAGGAGTTTGCGGAGAAATGGTGGCCGCAACTGGCAAACGACAAGGATATTTGGAAAGACACGGGAGAGGCCTTTGCCCTGCAGTGGGCGTAGTCAGGCTGATGATGAAAGGAAGTCGAAGTACTATCGGGAAACAAAGCCTCCGGGACGCTCGGAAAGAAATTAATGCATTTAGACACCATTGTTTTTTTTTTTCAGGGATCATGTCGTTTTCAGTACGGCAGTTTACAGAACGTGAATTTGACTTTCACTTCCACGAGCACGGTCCCGATCCAGCTGCTGACAACATACCAACCGGCTTCGATTGCTGCTCACGCGCTCTTGAAACTTTTGTCTCCGACTGTACATACCACGCACATTGTAAGGCGAGTGTACGCGTATCCAGCCCACTTGTTCTCTCGACTGTGGTGTCGCACCTCGTGCTGCCCCTCGACTCTACACAGTATGCCGGTGTATATGTTCGACTGATATTTCTTAACTTTATCTATGCTGACTAATGTGTTATAATTGGTGATTTTTGGCACGACTAAAACCGGTATCTGCTCCGCGGAATTGCTTAAAACCACCGACGCGAAAGATAGATGTAAGACCCTAAAACGATTTTTCAAACGACCTGATCCAGTGATCGGCCAATCTCATTAGGCGGGTAGGATGCGTCGCCAAGACCCGCAGTCTCCATGAGTACAGGGTCATCAATTCGCTTGAATGATTCCGGCTCCGAAGGCGCTTGCATAACGCGGCGTCTCCACGCGAGGTGCGTGCAACCCCTAATTATGGAAGTGCCAATCCTTGGGGGCGTGTCGTTGCTACACCGCGGATTTCGAAACTCTGGGTTTCAAGACAGTTTCATGCAAAGAACACACAAAACACGCTTTGTTGGGTATTCATAGCTTTAGTCTTTATGTCTGAAGACATCTTGCGAAGAAACTTTGTATATAGTCGATACCGCAAAAAAGTCGATCTGTTTGTCGGCAGTTGGAGATAAGGGGTGATGGAAGATCTACAGATTTTACTTCTCGACTCCTATGTGAGCGCCGTGAGCTGTACTAACATTTGCTAACAAAATAGTAAGCAATAAAATACATGAGTTCAAAGAAATCACAGCGCTCGCTTCATGAGCTTGTCCGAGAGCCCCAAAATCAAAGCACAAAATCAGGCTGCTCTCTCATATAAAGTACTTCATAGAACCCTCTACACTTTTTGCAATGATTGAACACGCGGACATCAAAATCTCCAGTCGCGCCCATCAAAACAACCCAGTCACCATTTGTGATAGCAAGGCAGCAATGTGGGCTAGTTGGTTGTACATTTCGATGGGAATAACGGGCTTTACACAAGGAAAAACGACAACTGAAGCGACGGGCAGAGGACACAGGACCTGCTGTCCGTCGTTTCAGTTGACGTTTTTTTTCTTGTGTAGCGCGTTATTCCCATCAAAACCCTTTGTGATCCAAAGGAGCACTCCACATGCATGTGGCTTTTTAAATCACAAATTATGCATAAATTATATCATAAATGGCGTGCCGCGTATTGCAAATTGGTCGGAGGGATGATTATAGAGGCGCATATGTTTAGTTTTTCCATCCACTGCCTTTATGTCGTGCACAGCATGTATATTGAGTCTTTCTTTTTCATTTGTCCAAAAAAAATTATGCTTCTATACCCAATATATTTTTGTTCGCACTGCAAAGACTGGAATGACTTTCCCAACGCCGTCGTGTTTCACTCCGACCCATCATCATTCAAACAATCCATCGAATCAACTATAGCCCTGAATTCCACTCCCTCATGTAATACCCCTTTAATGGGGCCTTTGAGGTTGTAACAAAAAAAATAAGTATCAAACTCAGCGGTGTTTTGCGCCTATCGCCATTCAGGGGCCCAAATTTAATGCGGCAAGGCTCTGGAATTCATTCGAACTCCTGCTGCGACCACAACTCCCAGTAGTAGACTATCAAGTGCTGCGTCGCATCAGCCTGTTTTCTTGAGCGCGTTGGTTGAGGGCGCTTTTTTTTTTGCCTTTTTCACCGTGAAAAGTGGTGAGCAGAAGGCTGTTCAGTGGAAACGTCCATCTTTTCAGCAGATATCTGGCCGATGCTAAAAGCCAAGAAATAATAAAGCCATGTAACTGTAGTTACCAAGTAAGTTGCTACGTTTTAACTCTAATCCCACGTGGGTAACGAAGACAGCAGCCTGATGAAGCGAGGCATCGTAAAAGTACGCGCTTTCCGCCGCCTACTGGTGCGACACTTGCTTTTGCTTTGCTCGGTCGTAGGGACGTCGGGCGACTATGTTAGTGCGATTGTAGTGAAGGGTGGTTTATTACAACACGAAAAGCGCCGGCTAAGAATACTCTTGCACAAGTAATCGATGAGACCAGCGAGGCGATAAGCAGGGTCCCAAGGAGCAGTCCTCCAGCACGAGCCTCAGCCGGCCGCCTTAAGAGCTTCGTCGTTGTCGGCACATGTTCTTCTTCATTCCAGAAGTATTAGTTGATGAAGACGACGGTGTGCAACGCAGCGCGCCAGAGTGTGTTGCAGTTTGAACGAAGCGTGATTGGCTGCAGTGATAGCATAGTGCTCTCGTGCAGTGGCCAGCGAAGATGATCTTTTCGCGCCGCCGCGCTTGAATCGCAATCACGGAAGTGTTTATTTTATTTATTTATAGATGGTTTCGCCAAGGTGAAACTCAAGGTCAACAGTCACACAAACTCGGTCAGCTTGTTTGACTTCGTTAAAGAGTGTATCCGCACTGCAACTTGCTGTTTGAGAACCTGCTTGGTTCCCTCATCAGGTGTGACTGCGGGTGAGTTGCAGCTTTCCCTTATGAGCCCTCGTTAGTCAACCGCCAGGTGATTGAACGTAGCGGATGTTAGAGAGAGGGAGGGACCAGGCGGATGACTAAACGATGGTTTAAAAAGACAAGCTGTCGACTCGCCCGCCGTCACACCTGAAGAAGGAACCGAGTAGTTTTGAACGTCTTGTTTCATTATTTCGATTGGCGTTCTTTCAACTGAAATTATTATTGGATACCAGCTGATTGAGTCGCATAGCAATATCTTGATTAGCGAAGCATAAGCAGGATAAACTATGCACAATCAAGATGAATAACGCAAAACAACCATCACTCATTATTAGCGCAACTAATTTGCAGTGGGCTTAACTACACAAATCGACTGTCATTTTTTTTCTTGAAAGCTTCTCGAAAAATTGCTTCCCTATAATGACTACTATCTTTCCTGTTTTAGGTGGTACAAGCTGACAGAATCTGTTCGGCCACCGCGAACATCTTCTCATTTTAATCATTGGCTTTACTGTAAATCTGAGTAGACACAAACTTTACCAACGCTCATGTGAACGATAATATACTGTGCTTGTCAAAAGTAAATAGTTCACTCCAGATGCGAATTAGGCTCACGCAAGGCAGTATTTTGGAGTTACAAAAGCTGTGGAAATTCACCACGTGGCTCGTTCTCGGTCTTAAGAGCCTCAAACTGCCGACTTCATTCTTCACAGCGTTATTAGACTTTCTGGTGCTAGGTAGACGAATTTAAAGACCTCCTTGCCAGTGATGTTCTTCGCTTTAAAGTCTGTTCCATGAGTGTTCCTGATGTCTTCCGTCTTCGTGAGCATTACCGCTGGGCTCCTTGAGGCCAGTTTGAATAATTCGATTTCTACAGCTTCTGTTAAAACTATTCGAGCCAGTACGCTTGATCTCAAACTGGGCTGTTCGCTTCGTTGTGTACTGCGAAAAGCTCACAAGTTCCGAAATTTAGAGGAACAGTGCAACAGAGTCTCGTCAGCAAAAAATCTGGTAGCATCTAGATTTATGGCTCAGTGTGTACAAAGGCGGCTCCGTCGTTTGTGCACCGCCCATTGCACAGAAGTTCTAATGGCGACGTCATTGCCGGAAAAGAAGCCGCTGCACCAACACCGAATGGTATTGTAATGGTCATCAATGAATTCCTGCTTGCATGCTGTTGTGGTCTGACATATGCTTTTGACTACGCGGTTTTAACAGGATACGTTCACGCGAGCTAGCCTCTTTGATGAAAGTTCTTCGCTTGATCAGCCAAGATTCAGGAATGCAGCAACAATGGAAGAATTTTCATCCATGCACATCAAAAGAGAATTTTCTGTGCGCTATTGTTCATTAGTGGATGTTAGAAACTAGAGCTCTATAATAAACTTTCTAATGCAGTTGCCACAGTCGGGAAATGTGCCTTGCCAGTTTTATGAATGCTCTAGCTAGCGTGCGTGTAGCATGTGCGACAATTTAAAGCAGGCCAATGTAGGTAAGCTCGACACATCTCTTGTTGCCGTGCCGCATGATTTTACTTCTGATGTTTTTTTTATTATTTGAATTGTCTTAGTGCCAGATGCCGCTGCCAAGAACGTGTCTGTACGGAGCAAGACATGCGGGAAACTCAGAATTCTTCACTCTCATCTAACGTGCTGAAAGAATAAAGTAATAGAGACCACTGTACTGCGACGGCAGCGTTTCGATGGAGGAGAAACGCAAAACGAGCCAGTGTGCTGTGCGATGTGAGTGCACGTTAAAGATCCCCAGGTAGTCAAAATTATTCCGGAGCTCTCCAATACGGCACTTCTTTCTTCCTCTTTTGTTTCACTCCCTCCTTTATCCCTTCCCTTACGGCGTGGTTCATGTGTCCGCTGATATGAGACAGATATTGTGCCATTTCCTTTCCTCTAAAACCACTATTTATTCACTGTGGTTCCGAATGCAAGACAAGCCACTACCAAGATGCACCGTTTTATAAGGAAAGAAGGTTTTCACTAGCGCCTCAGTGTCAAAATTTCTAGGCGCGATAACTTTGAGTTTCAGAAAGAGCTAGGGTTGGACTTCCCAAAAAAGCCAAAACCAAAATGGCAAGTTAGTAAAACGAAGTTCGCTGAAGGTGACCTTTTCCGAGTCCAACTAAATGATTTTGTCCAAGTGTTCAGGACTTGCAAGAGGGCCTCCGGCTGTTCTTGAAAGCCTTAGCCTAGGTACCACTGCGAAGTTATTCACTGTAGCCTGAGGGAGTGGCCAATGCCATGGAAAGACAGCAATCTTGCTTGCTGCTGTCCAGACCCTCGCCTACCTCGAGGCGCTCTCTGTCAGCCTTCATTTACTTTGTGTGCGGGCCTAGAGCCTTTTCTACTCACATAATGAACCCTTCCAACCTATGGGGAATTCCTCGAGGGAACGATTTTGAAATAGGTTCCTGACGTCAGCAGAGAAGATGACGAAAGGAAGCCAGTTTGAAAGAATGGGCTGTACAGTTGGAAGCTTGTTACAATAAAATGTACCAATGCATTAAAAGCAAACGTATATTTTTTTTAATTTTTAATTCTCAATGAAAAACGTGTGGTTACAATACTCACTCACTTCAGTAAAGAGGTGAAATCTAGGTATTTTTGTTTATATTTCATATCTCATGAAAGATGCGATTTCCACTCTGCACACGTTGATCCGACTTTGGAAGATACTGACAGCAGTCGATATTCTATATTTTTCAACAGGACTTGTTACCGTTCATTTCTGATAGTTTAAGCGATCTCTCACAAAATTTGAGCGCCGGTATGGGCCTGTATTTTTTATTGCATTGTCATCTTCTTTACAGGCAGAACATGCTTAGGCTATCTTATGATGAGCAGGAAATGTTACTGACTGAAACATAAGATTCATAATGTGGGCTAAATCTATTGAAATGACCTTGGATATATATTTGCAAGGAACGGTTTCAATGTCATGAAATTAAGAAGCCGACTTTTGATTTCAATTTATACAATGTTAACTTCACTTTATCTGGAGAGGTAGAAGATAATAATAATGAGTTGGTGACGCTTGCACCCGGTTAGACGTGCGTTGATATGCCTTGACAATAACTTAATGCGCCGCTTCCGCAAAAAGCCCATTTAGCACAACAACCGGTTCTAGAGCTCGAAGGTTTCCGTGATTCGATTTAAGATTCAAGATTTCAGGCTGCGTGTTTTTTCCGCTGACTTTTCTAATGTAGCTCCAGATTTTCCTCAGTTCATTAAAAAACGCTTGCAAGTAGCTCGTCATAGAATACAACTGTATCCTTTTCATTTTCGTGCTTAATTGATTGCAATATTTTCTAACCAACAGGCTCATTTCCATCGCAATTTTCAATTATTGAGTTGTACATTTCACTTCTACATTGCACGCTTTTGTATAGCTTAGCATTTATCGAATCCTGCTTTGTTCGTTTGTTAGGCCGTATATCTTCAGTCTCTGCAGGGATAGCTCTGTTATAGCAAGCAATAAAAGAAAGGAAACATAAAATGAACCCGCCATTTAGCTAGGCTTGTTTAGTATCAATTATCAGTTCACATTATTTAATATGAACGCCAACATAATGTAAAGAATTTAGGCTTCTCTGGCGATAGCAACGGAACACTTTGTTATCTAAATTTTCAGGAAGTGCTAAACCATCGCCTATGCACATGAACACAATAAAACGCTCAAGCATTAGGAGGATGGGCATCCGTAATAAGTAGGTATATTAGCGTCGAACTGTGAGCAGTACTAATTGTGGCCAGAGTGGTAATGTTTAAGCATGCGTTAGAGAGCTTCACAGCCGAGGGAGCGGCCTGGACTCTGGACATTCGCCGAAATCCGCTGGAGGAACAGCTCTCGCAGGAGGGTATCATCCATCATGGGTACTCGTAGGCCGAGAAGCTGTGTCATGTGACGTACAAGTAGGCTGGGGTGACAGTCACCAAGCTCTACTCTTCATAGAAACTACTGAACCCGCCTGCGATCCAACGCTGCAGTGCTCTCAAGGGGTGTCGACTGGAGTTGGTCGTAGGGAGGCAACGTAATAGGGGGGGGGGGGGGGGGAGTGTTGAGAAGGAACTCGACCAGGATGTCGGTTACAACTTCAGCCGCGGTTGGAGGTAGTTAGGAGGCGACGTCTAAATATCGAGTGGCTTTTGATGTGACCCTGATCAGATCGAAGTTTTCCTGATCTGGAGAAACCAGAGCACTGCATTGCTTCCTATTAGGGCGGAAGGTGAACATCAACAGCTGAGAGGTTTTCTATGGCCTGGTGCGACCGAGTCGAGACTGAGCTGCGTTTCGCGCAATATGACGTACGTGTTCAGCCGATCTTAGCGAAGTTCATTGCTCTAGCTCTTTTCAGAATGATTCCCGCAGATCACATTCGGGTAATCCGCTCTAGTGCCCAGGCGGATAGAGGACCAGCAACCAGCGGTCTGCTTGGCTCCTGAGCAGGTTTTATTCTAATTTTCTCGACCCGACCTGGAGCACCCGCTCTCTGCTACGCGGTATGAGTATCTTATTATTCCTCGCGCATCCAGCCGGGAAGAGTTTGTGAAGCAACAACACCTTCTAGTCAAGTTTACTTGAATACCTATCATGCGTTATCATATTTATACGCGAGTATCGCGAATTTTTAACGTGGGTACATTAAGGCTCTCATTATGCAGAAAATCTGGCGTCGTCATCGGCGGCGTCGTGAGCGAAAATCCTAGGTGAATCAAGGTAGGTTGGCCACCTAGGTCACGTGATCTGGTGGCGTCACCACAACCTGCCCTTCGGATTGTGAGAAAACTTGCCATCATGCCACGGTGGCAGTTAAATTAATGACTGGTCGGGAGATTTTGCTCGGGAAAAGCAACCTGGGTAGCGGAAGGCCCACCGGTGGCAGCACCTGCCTTAGAAGGGCAGTGGCGCCCCGCTTACAGGCACACCACTGCGCTTGGAGTGGTATAAGGATTTCCAGTGTTCTGTTTAT
This sequence comes from Amblyomma americanum, assembly GCA_030143305.2. NCBI lineage: Eukaryota > Metazoa > Arthropoda > Arachnida > Ixodida > Ixodidae > Amblyomma > Amblyomma americanum. Next base: position 8,848 of record JARKHS020014103.1, on the reverse strand, counting down.
GCCTGGTATAAAGTGACCAATTCAGCACATAAGGGCATTAGAACGTTCAACGCTGTCGCCGTCATACCCTTGAGGCAGAGCTCAAGTGTCTCCTCTAATTTTTGCCCGAGTTAATAAATATAAGAATCGGCATGCTATGATAGAAAAAAAGTAGCTTTACACGAGGTCTATAAACCACAGCTGCTAAGTCAATCTTTTGAGACGAATTAAAAGAACGTTTACATTTTGATTTATCACTGCGAATTCTAGAAAAACTTCATTTATGTTTTTCCTGTCACATGCTGCTGCGCCTCAAGCACGGCCGATCACTCTGTATCCTGCATGGCAAACAAGGCCCAGGAGCTATAAGAGGCATTTCGTCTTGTGATAACCAAGTGTTCGAAAGAAACAGTATGTTAAAATGGAACTTACTGCGTTAGGCGAATTGATATCTACGTTGTGATTATTTCTAATGCTGTACTGTACAGGCCGATATCTGATAAAGTCGGAGCAGGTCTCATTAAAGCAAAAAGCACTGAAAGCTGTTTGGTGCTTACATTTTTCTTTTCCATCCGAATAACTCATGCTGTAGCTTTCTAGCTTTCAGTGCTATAAATGTGCAGAATATAAGCTCTTTCACCCTCCTTGCTTAGCACTTTCCTTAGCATACTTGCGTCTAGCATCGGCTTTTTTATTTAGCAGCTCCCAACAAAGTTATTTAACTTACCTCGTGAAATAGACACTGACAAACAATAGACACTGGATTTGTTTCTGGAAAAACAAAGCATTTTCACAAGATTCAGTATTTTGCCGACACTAGCTTTCTTGTTTTATTCTGTTTCTTCCGCTCTGCGAAAGTAACTACGCTATGAAGAAGTAAACTAAACAAAAATGTTCTTTCGCTTCGTACGTGGCCAACACTTTACCAGACGGTACCGGAGTAGGACGTCTCAGACGGGTTACAATCTTTTTACGTTTATTGAAACCTTCAATCTTCAAAACTTCTTTATGAGGAACATTTATGTTCGGCAGGGATATGGCCGACAGGCTTTTAGTGCAGGTCATTTTAAAGCTTCAAAGCTTGCTTTTTTTTTCCAAACAGCGTCGATCCTATAATGCGTCTAGGTCAGCGGCATGTGGCAGTTTTGGGTGCTCGCTCGTGAGAACACTTTTCACCAGTTTACAGATCTGAAAAAAGTCAGACGAGGCATGCTGCTGATCGATTTATAGTACAGTTCGCTTTGACGTCAGTGAGCAATGTTTTCAGTGCTTTTGCTTTCATTTTAAAAGAAAAAATTGGGATCGCTTTGTAGACAACAGCAATGCATTCTTCTTAGACATTTTACTTTAGACAAGCCAGTAAACTAGAGGTATACGGCAACACTCTGTAATCGTCCTGCAATTTATTTTACGGCACTAGGTGCATTTGGCGAAGACCAATTCACCTGCTTGTGTCCACTCAGCTGCGCTGTGTGCACCTTTTGCAAAAGTCAATCTCTGCACTTGCAGGTGACCTCAACCTCACTGCCACTGCGCGCCCCTTAAGACCGCGAAACCAGCCAGTGTCCTAAAAAATGTTAGCGCTGTAATAGGCTTCAGTTCAAGCTTACGTAACCGCTAGATAGCTAAGCTCCAACAAGACAAGAAAGTAGCCCTTATGTTTGGACGTATGTTATTCCTGCCTCATTAAAAAGCATCCTACCTCGTTTCATGCCATATTTTTATCCAGGGGAAACAAGGATAGACTGCAAGCTTATAGGAGAAATATCCATGATATTACCGTTAGCTTCAATGTAAGTCACTCTCTGTGGCTCCCATCTGTACTGTGCGTCAATGAGGAGATGAATGTTGTCCTCGCTATATGTAGCGTGAAGAGCATTGTACACGACCTAATGAATGGACTTAGATATATGAAATTTTTTGTAACAGCGACGCAGTGTTTTTTTGTATTGATTTCTGCAAAGTATCCACCATATCCACGTAAGCTTGCGACTGTGCAATTAATCTCAATGTTATTGCGAACGCACTGTGTAGACGTAGAGAAAATAGATGAAAGATTAAAATTCTGACTTCACTACTGTTTTTAAAATGCTTGAATAAAAAGCGAAGAGCACCCAACTTTCTTTTCATTCCCTTTACGTAAAGCTTGCTATAATACGGCACGGCTCACAGGAACTCATTCCACAGTTCAATATGCAATGCCGTATTCGCGCACTCTTTTTCTCCGCACAGCTTGCTCGCAAAAATGCGAAACATTGTGAGCCGGTTACGCTCTGTATTGTGAGAACAAGTTGGCATCAGACTTCGCGCTCAAGCTCCCAGGTTTAATTAGTACACGTCGTGTAAACCTTATGTCGAGAATTGGAGACACACGGGAGTTAAAGGTACAGTTGTACAACAAATGAATTATTTTATTTTAACAGTATTTTCGCAATACCTATTAACTTTTACACTTTAAAACAAGCTTTCTATGTATTAAGGTAGTATGAGCTAGGAATAATATTTTTATAACTGAATAAGCAGCTTGTTCCCATATTAATAGGTTCTTTTAGGTAAAAAGGCATGTGCATAGAGCTGCTACAGGCTGAGTGCTACCCCTATTGCTACCCCAGGTTAGTGTTCTCTATTTTCATTGTTGCGCAAACTGAATTTCCCTCTGACTATCACACAACTAGCTATAAACTGCGCCTGCCAGCGGTAATTCTGCTTTTACTGTATTACATACCACGAAGAAGTTGAGAAAAGACGTAGAAGTTTGGACGTGAAAGCCTGGAGTGACCACAAAAGGGTAGAGCCACCTGGGACTCATCCTGCAGTTTAGGTTTTCTTTTCGTGAAGCAAGAAGTGTCAGTTGCGGACGCCTGTAACACCAGAAATTGTGAATGAAGACAGGCAGCGGAAGGTCCGCTACTTTCAGAAGCAGGTGGTGATGAAGGCTGCCGTATTAGGGCTTCAGCCGCCGCGGTGGCTGAGTGGTTATGGCGCTCGGCTGCCGACTCGAAAGACGCGGGTTCGATCCCGGCCGCGGCAGTCAAATTTCGATGGAGGCGAAATTCTAGTGGCCCGTGTGCTGTGCGATGTCAGTGCGTGTAAAAGAACCCCAGGTGGTCGAAATTTCCGGAGCCCTTCACTACGGCGTGCCTCATAGCCTCAGTCTCTTTGGGACGTAAAACCCCCATAAACCAAACCGTATCAAGGTTTCGCAAATTCCCCTTCATTCACAAGCTTCTTATGACGAAACGTCTTCGCCCGCAACGTGTATTTAGGTTTTGTGCCTTGTTTTCTTCGAATTATAACGTTCAAGAGGCGCCTAAATATTGTCCTATTAAAACGGGAGGCTTAGAAGGATTTTTCATGAATTAGATGGGACCCTACTATATCTACCCTTCAACATTTAAGGCACACTGGCTTAACAGATTGTTAAAAAGTTGGAGGAAGTGTATTCACCTAAATATCGTTAAAATGAGCGCAACTGAAAAGAGCATGCAAAAGAGAGCGTTTCTGTTTCACCTTCTAAGTGAGAGGGGAGGATCGCTATTTGTGTCAATTCCCTAATAAATGTTACTCTAAAAAATACCAACCCTTTACTGCAAACAATAGAAGCCACTAAGCAAAAATGGTTTCTTTTTATTATATACCCCGGTACAGACTGTAGCTGGAAATTTTCCAAGAACGATAGAGAAGGTCTTGGAAATCGTTAAAATATATGCATACTGGAGCTAGATAGTTATCAGAGTTCCGCTTTCCCTCAATATCATCTGATTCTAAAAGCCATTTGTATGAAAGAAAGAGAAGAGCCTCTTCACTGTCATCTTATATCGTACTTCTTGTTATTATCGTTCTTCGAAACGAACCTCGCTCGCTGGCTATCGCATGTGTACTCGCGCATGCGTTGCAGTTTCACTTCGCACCCATTTATAGTACTCCCAACTGTGCCTGGGTTATGTTCTAGAACTGCAGTAGAAACCAGGTATGCTTGGAAAGCTCTTTTATCAGGCACATGCTTGTCTCTGAAAAACTTGTGCGAGTCGTGAGCCTTATGACGACGGCACCTAGAAGTGCAGGCTTTGTGCATTCTAATAACTTGTATTTTCTCAACTGCAAATAAAACAATGCTTACCTATACAGTTTAGTCCAATTAGATATTCAATGGAGAGACACTCTGGTAAATCATTCCTAACTCGCATGCCTTCACTGAACAAACAGAGCGGTTCAATAAATTTCTGCAGAGCCTCTGAAAATTTCAGCAAGAGCGGCAACACCCGGCCTATAGCATCATTATCAGATGTTAATATAATTTGGTTTTGGCTTTGGTCTTCACAATAGAGCATTAGTATTCCTCTACCGTATCATACACCACGCCTGAGCGCCCCATAGATAATGTGCACGACTCTGTCGCGGTGACACAACTTGTTGGATGATCACCTCAGTCCACTTTGGTTATATCAATAATCTATTTGCTCGTAATGGGAGCGATGTTATTAATGACCTATCGCTCTGTGGTTGACACCGCACATGGCGTAAGCGCACCCTTCTAGGAACCGCTGCGTGATCGTGTTCCGCTACCCGCTTCGTCTGGCACTGAATAAAAGATGCCGGCGTTATTATTATGGGTAAGCATTGTTGGCGATGCGGCAGGAAAAGTTTCTGGGCTTCGCTGACTGAAATATCGAGGAACAAGGGAAATTAGAATAATTGTTTACCTTCCCTGCGAAGTGCTGTTCATATTGCATGCCATTTTTGTTTGTAGCACGAGTTTCTTTATTCCTTTGTTGCTTCTTCGGTAATTGGATATCTCTGCTCTACTCGTTAAAAATGTTGTGTGAGCAGACAAATGAGCTGCTCATCCTTCATGCAGAGATAAAATAGTTGCTAGATATGACAATTTAGTGTTGAGTTGTGAGTCGTTTTATTCTTTTAACGATAGTCCTTTGGCGCATTGCATCAAAAGCTTTCATTGAAAAAAAAACAGACACTGAATACGCTCTATTAAAGGACAATAAAGTACCATGAAAGGAAAGCCAAAAAGCATGAAGAATCATATTGGGAACATTTCACTGAACCTTATCTCATCAATTTTCAGAGTCGCCACCGGTATCGGCATTCTTCAGGGGTATAACTTACCAAGTGCTGCTAGCTCAGGCACCAACAACACATCAAAAACTCTATAACACTTCATGAGCATACTTTATAGGTTAGCACCGATTTTATTTGCATGCACGCATAATTCCGACGTGCCCCACCAAGGCATTCATGCAATTTAAAAAAGGGGTCCCTTTGAAAAACTGGCCGCGCAGCTGACGCGGTAAAGGCGGCACATTTCGGTGCCACCGCATTGGAAAAGTTCTATTTGCCTCACCTACTGCTTTCCATTGAGCACATAGCTTAAGCCTTTAGCACGGAGAAATATCTGGTTTTTAATCTCTGTGAAGGCCCTTCATCCTTTCTCGAGATTTCATGCTCACCTTTTATTACGACACCTGCACCACTAGCATCGAAAGCACTGTGTTTCAACAGTAGCGATAGCAGGGGTTCGTTAAGAAGACTTAAAAAACTGTTCCCTATTTGGTTAATTGCGTTCTTAAATTTTTTCTCACAGCCAGGACTCAAACATGCTCATGGTGGTGCAATTGACCATAAGCGAGTGCTGAAGTGAGATTTCTTAATTCGAAGAGAGACGACACGAACGTTTACGTCAGCAGTCTTCGTTTAAACGCTATTGTAGATGCAAAGAATGCCCGAATAGCTAAAAAAATAGCTGTCCTCGATATAGGGCAAATTTAATCTGAGATGAGCCATCCCTCTAAGGGCACATGAAAGACGACGAGGCAGTCTTGATTTTCCTATGTGTCTGGCACAATTTTTGTAGGAGCATGCGCTTGCCTAACACTATCGCTCCATAGAAATGGGCCTTGTTCTGCAAATGGCGGGTTTCTGTGTGCACCACAAATCTGATATCGGAGAGGCCACAGCGGAGCACAGAGAGATTTTCTCTCGTGATTTATCTCACGGCCTAGTTAACAGTATTGCTCGAGAATGGTATACTGTGGAAGTGAAATTTCTTTTAAGGCTAATTTAAGTTTTGGTGTGTAATGTGCTTGGGTAGGGTAGTATAGCAATATCTTTTGAAACACACAGCCAAAATCTAATTCTCCTCAACTGCAACGTGGATGGTTATAGAGTCTAAAGGTAAACGCCACAACTATGGGCGTCACTAACTTTACCTTCCTCGGGCTGAACGCATTCGTTTTTTCCCAAAGTGAGCTCGAACTTCACAGCTCAGAATTGAGGGGGAAATTTGTTCAATGAATTTCAATTTCGCCGCTGAATAATTGGCCGTTAAGACGCACATCATTAAACTATAAAGTGAACAGCGCTTAAGGTGCCTTGCGTTTTACTAATTAAGCACTGATTGAAGGGATGTATTATTCAAACAAGGTTAAAGGCAACAGCGCTGAAATAGTCAGCTAGAATGTGTGTAATGAAGAACCTTCAACGCAACAGAAGCTCATAAACCCGTGACAATAAAGGACATTCTTTCTGGAAATGAAAGGATACCATTTCAAGCATCTGATAAAATGTGGTTCCTTTTAACTTGTTCTGTGTGTAATACCCAGTGAGGAAAGATAACATGTGGCTCAGAAAAAGGAAGCCTAGACAAGAGCTTGTTCTCTTGTTTTCCTTGGTCTTGGGCACACGCAATATTGCATCAGGGCAATGTTTGATGAATCCAAAAGTGAAGCATTAAAGAAGGCATATCATCGCTTTTCATTCGGTTCTGTTTCGAAATCACCTCGATATAGTTGTAATCATGCCATTTTATTTTTGTCGCCAGTAATTTAACCTGCAATAGGTTTGGTGTCAACACGAATTATAGATTCCTAATTAGCCCGGGGCACTGAAAACTCGGGCGATCGTTATTAGCGGCTGTTGGAGGGTTTGTTTATGGCATTCATTGTAGGTGGCACCAGTACCGACTCGCTCTTCCAGTTTTGTCGTTATGTTTCATCAGGCCATGTCGGCAATTCATTCTGTCATGTTGGCAGAAAAGAAATCAGAACTTCACACCTAAGGTTCCTCCGCTATTTCTTCTATTCTTGATTTACTTATTTTACTTGAACCGTCAAACCTACAACACGTGTTTTCCTGTTAGGGTTGCATATGAAACCACCTACGATATCATCTTGTTTCTGCATGTGTTGCGTGCGCGTATGGGTTCACATGACAGATACGTTCAAGCATGCGGATATGTTGTTGTTAGAGGAATGAGATCAAAATTTTTTAGTTAATGAAATTTGCAAGTATGTGTGCGTTGCATATCTTCCATGAGCAAAACTGTCAAAGACAAAAGAAAGCAGTGACATAATATTTTTCTTCTAACATTGAACAGAACTCATTCACTTGTGTTCCGAGAGGCCTATTTCAAAAATGGAACATTGTTCCGGATAATATACCCATTATATTGTGATTTTCTTTCATGCTGTGCTTCCTACACTTCGTAATTATTCCTGATGTTCAATGGAGCGTGATGTCGCTTCGGAAAACAACCGAGAAGAGAACATGCAAAAAAAAAGGAAAGAAAATTGTTGTAAAATGCATTCATGGCACCTTTTTTCAAACCAAATGAAGGTCAAAACCACTCTAAACACTAAGGCTTCGTTACTAATTGTGCGTTCCAGCTACTATTCCTAATTGTATGCCACATGAGTTGAGAGCTTTCCAACAAAACGATACAGTCTATTTTAATTCACCCAACCAAATGAAAGTGTGCGAAATACCAACTATGCGCCTGTGTATGTTAAACAAGTAAGGACACTTTGTGAAGCAAGTTTAACTATATCCCACTTCCTTCAACCGTTGTATGTTAATGAAATGGAGCTAAAGCAGCGACTGAGGTGGCTCAGTGCTTGTGGTGCTTTGCTGCTGACCCGAAATACCGGGTCAGATCCCGGCTGAGGTGGTCGCATTTTAATGGAGGCGAGATGAGTACTTTTATGGGAGGCACGCGCTTACTTCTTTTTAATAAAGTTTATTCAAGTACTGTCATGAAGTTCAAGCGCACGTGGCGTTCGTGCCTGGGAAAAGAAATAAACCCTTCTGCTGTATTCTTCATGACCTTTTACACGCTTCTCTCTCCGTTGCTCCAAGCTAAACAGCGCTTATACTAACTCGACGAAATTTACAAAGAAAGATCAATGCAGAGCTGCTTGTAAAAGGGTAATTCAGGCCACAAATTGCATGCCAGGCTGATCAATGCACAGTGTTGTGTTGAACAATTTATACAAGAAGAATAATCTGGTTAGAAGAATCTTATCATCGCGAGCTGATTATTTATTCCTTCCTCATGTTCATCATGCCAGTAGGTCCGCTTCTTAAATCTTTCTTGAGTTGCGCCTCTATGCACTACCTATTCATCAAAGCCGGTATTTCAAGGACTTTAATACCGCGGAATATTTCGGGACGAAGATTCGCCGCTGCATTGGTAACGAAGGAATGGCTTTTCTGTGGGTTCCTATTCAGTATGGGAATCCGCTCAAGGGGTCTCTCGTTAAAGACCTGAAAGAGCCAAAATGTATGCATTTGGGCGGCAGGCTTCCCGCGGCGTAGAGTCCCGGTGGAATAGCGCGTGCTCTGTCACGCCATGTAGGCAAACAAAGCCGCACTGAAATTTCGAAGCATTTCAACGACGTGAACCGTGATGCAGCGTGCCGGGTCCACTAGCTAACGAAGTTCCATTTCTAGTTCTGAATTTGGATCTTCCGGAGTCAAATAAACCAACTTACAAGTGGAATTCACCGAAATCTTGTGTATAAATAAAAACAAAAATATATAGATAGAAATAAAAATATTATATGTTAATCTTTCTGCG
>JARKHS020014102.1:0-101616 GCA_030143305.2 Amblyomma americanum | reverse complement strand
TCACAGACAGGCTCTAGCAAGAGGAGCAGAATAACAAAATTACACTGTAAAATAATCAAATCAATCATAAAAGCACTGAGTAACAAATAGGGAAAAAGAAAAATAAGAAAAATTTCATAATTCAAACATGCAGAAATATTACTCAATGCAGCCACATCACAGCAAGTCAGTCTAAGGTTGTCAAGATTCAGTTAATCGAATCGAATTGATGCTACTTGCTAAATGGTGTGGCAATCAGTTCCATTCTTCTATAGTACAAGGAAAGAAATGGTTACTACTACTTAAAAGCATTTATTCCAGAATCGTAAAGAATTTGTAAGATGCGAGAACAGAAGAAATATACATACGTGAATGCATGGATGCATTTGCTGGCTTGATGAGATCTTTCTGAATGGGCTCCCCCTGTAAACAGTGCACAATGGTGAATATAATTTAACAACGCTTGTGTTTTTTTTCCTGCTTGCAACAGACTTCCACATCACTCTAGTAGGGTTTTACAAGAAGCAATTATATCTGAGACCTCAAGTTCATCCAGCAATATAAGTGGTATGTTTATGCGAGTACCGCACCACTGCATTATTGAAGGTCCGCACATAAGATATGTTGCATACATAAAGTGGAGCACACTGGCAACAGATGTCCTGTTATGCATAAAAAAACCCATGTGATGCCACTGCAGCTGCACACTACTAGTCGCATAGAGAAAAAGGCATGCTGTCAAAAACAAACTGCTGCTTGAATTTAAGCAGCCGTTTCTTTTTCTTTTTCGGTACACAAAAATTTCCAAGTAGATATTTCCCCGCATTGGAATTGACCGCAGCCCGCTATTCTTTCATGTAAGAGCAAGATGAAAAGAAAGAAAAAAACTCACTTCGAATTCGCGGCAACGCAAAAATATCCCAACAGAACTAAATGCCCTTTGAGGCAAACAGTGATTGAAAAGAAATTCCAAATGCACCACAAAAGCATTCAGAAGGAGCACGTTTTTTCGTACTCTATAGCATACAACTTAAGAACAAAGCGGCTTTTCGCCGTCAAAAGACCCTCTTCCAACCAATGGCGTCGGCCGATTCTCATGAGCCTGCTAGCGTGACAATGCAACGAGTGGTACTAGATGAAAGGGTATAGCCCCCTCCCTCCATGGTCAAGAATAGTCCCCTCCTCGCGTTGTAACGCTAGCAGGTTCATGAGAATTGTCCAATGCCACAGGCTGGAAGGGGGTCCTTTGTCAGGGGAAAAGCCGCTTCATTCTTGAGTTGTATCCAACTACAGTTGTATTGCACAGTTCTGCAGATCAGATGAGCCATGGCTGTGAGTTCAGTGCAGGATTGGTGCTCTCTAACACTGCTGCGCCAGGACGGCTGAAATGGTAGAGGTGTGACTAGTACAGCGTGTTTCCCTTCAATGTGGCCCCTCTGTGTGCCGATGCCGTAAGAGGCGCTGATGCTAGGGCACACCATCATCGTTCGCACGGGGTGCAAAGTGCATAAACCATGTTTAGATTGATAATTTCTATGCTGCGCTTTATTTTGAGTGCACCACCAAGGGAAAAAGAAAAGCCCCAGTGGTGGTGCATCATGATTGGACAGAATTCTGAGCTCCAGTTTCAAGAGAGTTGTTCAACGAGCGAGACCGTGCCATCCCAAGAGGAGACCACTTGCCGGAGAATGCTGCCATTTGTGAGAATAAATTAGTATACCCATTGTGTTTCCATTTTCTTTTTTTATTATTTGAGGGTGCAGTCGCACTCGTCCGGTCCGAATTGTGCGTTTGCATTCAAAGCTGCATATCCTTCATCATGTAGCAGCTCATATCATGGCTTTTATATGTTTCTTCGGCAAGGATTATTCGGTGAGGCATCAAAAGCCTACTGTAATTTAAATGTGAAAGGCATATCTGTGTCATGGCATGTTCTGGCCCCAACAGAAGGTGCAATACACTTTTTCTTTTGCCCCACACCAGAGTATCTGCTTTAATGTGCCTTGAGAAATACATGAATGATGCACTGGCGGTAATGAAGAGGGAAAATAGAGCCGTCTCTCAGCAAATGTAAAATTTACTGCTGACACGTGTTTATGTAATATCAGTTCAAATGAGTAAATTAGGACGAAGCAGAGAAATAAAATTGGCTCTATATTTCGCTCTGCCACAGGGGCATCCTTTCCTTAAAGTATGCAAACAGTGAAACTGGTGCAAAACTCAAAGCTTCGAACCGTAGTAAAAGGCCCCCTTTTACCACCAAATGTGCGAAGACTCCTGCTCGCTGACATGCAATCAATAACGCTGACTACAGCACACTGGCTACAGTAAGAAACATTTTTAACACATGGTAAACAAGGAACAGGCATAAACAACGAATAGACATAAACAAGGAATAGGCATAAACAAGGAATGGAAACAGGGGGCAGTGCAGAAAGTACGAGAGGCTGGAAGATTAGGAAGGAAGGGGAGGGGGATGCCATCTGTTGCCATGATGGAATTTCTTCCGGCCACGATGAAGGACAAAAGGTAAAAGGCATGCTTGGGTAACAATAGGGTAGCAATAGAGGCGAAAAGGGTGAAAAAATGATGTTAAAAGAAAGCAAAACAGGCACTAAGAAAAAAGTAAAGACCGAAAGCCAGCTAGCTAAAAGGAGAGACCCACTGCAAAACAGGAAGCAAAAGAGAAATTAAGAGCTACAGATATCGGTCTTAGTTTCGAACTTGGCAGGCATGACACTAGTGCCCTCTGTACAAGCGCCGCCGATGCACCCCTTCCTGTTGGCTGTGCGGCGGCCTTTCTCACTGTTCGTAACCGGAGCCTAAGGTCGCTGGAACTGCGAAGGCGGCGAAGTTTGTCCGCTGCGCAGGCGGCGTGTGTGTTTCTCTCTCACCGCGAGAGAGGGCAAGGAGGCCCCGGGTGCGGAGAACCGGAGACCAATAAACTCAGTCCCGGTCACAGCTCTCGGTCTGGTTCTTGACCCGTGCTAGCATCCCAATGACACTATATTAAAGAAGCCCCTTTTTAATTTCTTCATTACGAAAGCTTCAAGAATCCACCTCGCAGGTGATTCTAGGTAGCCCCTCACACTAGTAACATTAACGAAGACGCAATCACATGAGATAAGCTGCGATGCTTAACTGCTCCCAGCGATGTTCCCCATATTCCTTTTTTTTTTTTCATGCTCGGGGAGCCATTCAAATATCTACCTTTTCTGTGTAATATTTGCCCAAACTCAGATTAAAGAATCTCACAGACGGAACTGACGCGGCCCAGAGAAAACCAGTTCCAGTGTTTTACATTGCAGTTACGGATTGGTACTTGCATTAATTTTTTTTTTTTTCACAGACCACCATGACGCATGCACGTCCTGCAGTTTTCCCATTCATCGAGATTTTAATGTAAGCTACACAATCCCAGAGGTTGAAATTAACTGGAAGCCCTTCACCACGGCACACCTTACAGCCTCTTTCAGTGGCATAATGTAAGAACTCATTATTATTATTATTATTACTATTATTATTATTATTATGAGAGTTACAGTACAATGTTCCGAATGACAGAGTGCAGTAGACTAAGAGCATAAGTATTCGTCGAAGTGCGACTAAGAAATGAGGTGCATTTATTACACATTTCAAAATTTTCTCTGTAGTAGCAGAGCAAGTTTTAATTGTTTTTAACAAAGGCTTTAAATTCAAAATGAAGTTCTTGAGACACACGTGCACTGCTTATATCCGCTGCAGCCCATGCACACTTCAAGAAATTCGAATGCAAAAAAGCGGGTGAAACGGAGACTAGCATTGAGCACAAGCGCCACAATTTGACGATGATGATGAATTTTTATGGCACAATAGCATCTGTGGCCAAAGAGCACCATGCACAACGTGTTTTTGTCTACTCAAGTGAAGTATTGCACCCTAATGAAGCCAGGCACAAGACCAGGGCAAAGCTTGTACCCAATGTACCACCGGTGGGTATCCGGCTGCACTGGGGATTGAACCGGCTGATGCTCAAACCGCTAGGTCGTTATTAAGAGTGCAAAGATGAAAGGTAAAAACCTTTTTACGAAAATCGATAGGCACAATACAGTGTCAGCAAGGTTTACGTAAAACAGGCAAGATGCGGGCGCTGCTCGCTCTGACCGAGCCACGCCATCGGTGCAACTTTGGGAGCACCTTCTGGCAAGAGCTTTTCACACCTGAACCATTTTAGCCACCCCAGCTAGCTGCTTTTACGATAGGATATTTTAAAATTTCGATACCAGCAACAAAGTGGGGCACCCATGCTGTATAAAGATGGGGTCAACTGTGTTGATGTGGCACAAAATTCTCTAGAGGCAATCTGCGGTAGCACACATGACTTTGCTGTGAAGCAGTACGCTCACCTCTGCACCCTTCTTTAAAACTCCCTCTTCTTTTTTCTGAAGCTGCCTTTGTCTCTTCTCGCTTAATCCCGACTGTTCTTAAAAACTGCTCTTTTTCAGTAGACCTGGGGCTTTCAAACTCGGTTCTATGGAACCCTTGGGTTCCTTGGGTAAGCTTCCTTTGGGTTTCCCCAAGTACCTTAATCCATGCATGTTCAGCCCCCCACCTTTCCTTCACCAACTTTTGTTTTGGGACTGACACACTCTAATTGTGCATAGCAGACTGGCAAAACTGTGCAGCCAGTCATTATAAAAATGACTTTAGGCAAATTTAGACAGGCCACGTGTCTTCACTCATTTTTGCAGAAATGTTAGGCGGGCAGGGATGGAAGCCGAGACACACAGGTTTCCCAGTACCTATTCAGGGCCGTTGGGGATTGTCTCTAAGGCTAAAAATATTGAAAACCCCTGCTGTATTCTCTGCATTGTTCACGTTCGGTACTGTTTCTGTTTGAAACAAGTTAACACAAACGCCTCACAGTTATTTCAGGGCAATGCAATGAACATTTTATCTGGATATAACCCCAAAAGAAGAAGTTATTTCAGCTGTAACATACCTTGAACGGAGGTAAAGGGCCCACCCTCGGTTTCCTTGGCACAGTATCATCCAGGTTACTGGGGTTCTCCTTGAAGCTGTCTAGCACACTGTCAGCGAGTTCTTGCGGCAGATGCAAAGAAAGAAAAATTGAGGAACCTATATTTCACTTGGTCACCTGTACAGTCATGGACAGAGGTTTGCGGGATGTAAATTCGCGGAAAAAAATTAATTTCTGTGTTGCCTCGCTGGCCATTCTGATGGTATTCTTCTACCAGATGAAACATGCATGCCTACTCACGCTTCTATACTTTCCATTGACCTGTTGTGCCTAACCGCTCCGCAATAAATTTTTTTCCGCGAATGAGCATCCCGCAAACTTTTGTCCATGACTGTACATGGTCCAACGTTGTGTCTGCTAACATGTCTTTAATGCCTTTTGAAGCAACAGCAAGTCGTGTCACCATTAACACCATACATAACCTGATAGACTGTCTTTTACAGACCATGTAAGCAAGGAATTAAGCAATATTCATCAGTAATGACAATGTTGGGAACAATATTCAGAACTTCTCATATTGCAGCTCTTTTTTTTCGTCTCTGGACACTGGCTAGTGATGCAGGTCACATAACAGGCATGGCACTTCCATGATTATTTTGAATCTTGAGAGCGCCAGCAAGAAGGGAATGTGTCGTAGCTGAACGCCTTCCGATACTCAGCAGGATGACTCAGTTGGGAATGGTATACGAGCGAGTATGCCTCATTTCATAGTTGACTCTGTTTAGTCAGTGCAAACCATACAAGACATTAAAGACGAGGTGGTGTCCACCCGGAATATGAAACAAAACACATTTAACGATAAAGTTTGCAAGTGAATCAAGAGCAAGTGACAGAAGGCAGCCGTTACGTATACCACTGCAAAAATAACATGAGTTGGGAAAGTTGGAAATCTGTTCGCTCTTGAGCAGCACAAAAATATGTAGCGTGGATTCATTGTATATATTCCATATGTTTCCAATAAACTTCGAAGGGTCACTGGGCACAGCTCCATTCAATTCTTGCCCTCAGTAAAGGTTGATTTTATGGCTCCTTGGGACATGATACTTGTCTGGTAAGAAAAAACATTTACTACTGAGAAAACTGCACTCAAAGACTTCCCCACTGCTCTATTCAAACTATTTAGATCCACACAGTTTTGAAGAGAAGGTTGGTACAGCCCAGCATTTCGAGTTTGATTGATTTAGGATAACGGTTTTAACATTCTGAAGTAACTCGGGCTATGAGGGACATTGCAGGGGAAGGCTGCGGATAATTTCGACTACCTCGGGTTCTTTAACTTGCACTAACGTTGTACAGTAAGCAGGCCTCTAGCACTTCGCCTCCATCGAAATGCGACAGCCTCGGCCGGGATCAAACCCATGCTTTTCGGGTCAGCAGCCGAGCACCACAACCAATCAGCCCCCATGGGGGCCCTAGCCTTTAGGATAGCCCCCAAAAAAACCGTAGCAACGCACGCAACTTACTTGGGAAATTTGCCGGCAATGGCAGCACCTATATGGCAGCATTTCTTTCAGTTTTTTTTAGCTTAGAAGAGCTCTGTTTTCAATGAAAGCAGCATTGACAAGATAATCCCTCAGTGTCCAAGATGCAAGACAGCTCCTTTGCCATCCTGTTTTCCGTTGTGCATGTCTTTCCGCGCTGCTAAATAATCAACTGATATGATTGCAAACCCAATGTAACATGTGGCACTGCAAAACACTCAAACAACACGAAGCACCATCTCACAAAACCACACACTGACGAGTGCCACTAACCTCGGGAGTCTGTGCTCAAAGTCGACCGCTCTGTGATGTAGGCGTGACCATTGCAGCACCTGATGATGACGAGTGAAATTCACATTGACATGAATCAGCATAATAAAACTTAAGAATATCTTCCAAATAATGGAATCAATAACGCAACTGCTCCACTGCTCCAACAAGCTCAATAAAAGATAGAAAAATTTGTAAACCTACAGGACAAACTGAATCCATAAATAGTGCAAGCAGAAATTCCAGTCGAAAAGGTACTCTTTGTAGCAGGTTAATATTTTTTCACTAGTTTAGCAATAATAAGACGCAGTAAAATAACACGAACAGCCAGAGAAGAAAATGGTGTCTTTGGCATGCAACTAAGTGCATCATTTCGAAAATATTTCAAATTCCTGTACCAACAGTGGCAAGAAACACAAAAACGCAGAATAAACGGATGATGTCGGTCAAGCCCCACACCAAAGGCCCGGACCTTGGTGGGCGAATTAAGCAAAGAAAGACAATTTCTCAACAGTACTCAAGACTGGGTAAGCTGGTGATCGTTCAGCAAAATGCTCTGATGCAATGTTGCACAGGAGACAAGCAAAGAAGGACCACACAGATGCGGGCATCAATTTAAAACACTTTGAATGCAGCTCCCATATCATCTTCCTCTCTTGTGTAACGTCAGCGTGAAACGCTGTGCTGAACATCATTTATACCTATTCAGATGCATCAATTCTCCACAGCTTTGTGAACTGCAATAAGCAGCACTTGCGGTTATCACACACACACAAAAAAAAAACACTTGTGCGCATGCATCGTCCTTGTCAAAAGTAACCACCTGCATGATTTACTTCTCACGTGAACAGCGGAGCCCTTCCAGCCTCGCTGAAGATGAAAAGGTCATGAAAGGTGAGGACAAGGGTTCTCCTTACCAGGTATCACAGAGACTTGCAGCTTGAGGAGTAGCATATGGCATAATTGCTTCACTACGTGAGCTCGAATCAAACCATACAGCCTGGTTTACTTTTGCTCAAAGACTGTACATTGCACAGACGTAGTCCTTGCAGTCACCCTCGTGCAGGGTAGCATTACAACAGTGCCCCGCGGTCATATCCTAGTGTGGAACTTGGTGCAAAGTAGTCCTAGTTTCCATTCTCATTCATGAATAAACAATTAAAAATGGGCTAATCTAGTTTATCCACTCAGCCAGCAAGATTCAATATGTGTGCACAGAAAGAGGCTTGCAAAGGAACAGCTAAAACAGAATTAAAGCAAACAACAAACACGTATGCAAATACAATTATGGGAGGCGTAGTTTTCTGCGTGCTGTCTATAGTCGGATACAACTAAGGTTTGCTAGTTAGTTAAACTGGGTTTTATGGCAGAAAAGCAACAAAGGCTACGATGAGCCAAACAAAGGGTTAGGATACGACTAAAGGATGCAGCAAAGCTCCGCCCACATTCAGGATTTCCAAACAGAGTTCCTCTGCAACTGAAAGTAGGCTGTTGTTAAAGCATTCCTTGCTACCTAAAAAAGAAGCTAACCACTAGACAAAATTATAAGCTCTAGAATTTTGATGTGTTCTGGCTTGTTTAATACAGTCCAACATTGAAAATCTGATTTTGTTCACTGTTGTGAATGGTCAGACGAGTAATACAGGGCGCCGCGGTCCATGGCCTACGTTAACAAATGCTGTTTTTTTTTTTCAATTTGTATTCTACTACAACAACTTACCTCAGCACTTTTCGATGGAGTACCCGAGGAGCAAGGCCATCTGTGGAAAGACTGCTGTTCTTGGTGGCGTTTGTTGCTTCTCGTTCAGAGGAGGAGGAGGAAGCAGGATGGTGTGGAGTAGCAGGAGGAACTTGGCTCGTGTTTAGCGATATTTCGCGGAGCAGGAGCAAATTTTCTGGGCGGCTTGGCTGTGCCAAAGTCATCATCCTTTGCCAAATTATTGCCACCATCGGCTTGCTTGTGTTCAATGTACAGCGAGGAGTAGCAGGACGAATAAGTTGCATCTTCGAGAAGCGATGATGAGTCTAGGCGTTGGTGCTTTGCGTTCAAATAGGAGGAGTTTGTTTTCACCTAAATATAAAACACAAATAAAAGATAAATTCAGACTTAAAAGTGCGGAAATGCTTTTCGTGGGCACACCACGCTTTGTGCCTTGCAACTGTCGTCAGCACTGTGCTTCTCTACCTGTCACCCCTAACCGCTGGTAAGTGATGACGACTACATATCTCAAAGCACTGCTACGACTGCAGAAACATTACGACACGTTAACGCAGCCACTGCATGAAATTAAATGACGGTTCGCTAAATACCTTCAATCAGCAAAATCATCGACATGCAAGCCATTTCTAAGCTAAGACAATGTGTTGTACCCTTACGCTGGTGCTTTGTTCACTGCTGGCTAGAGGCGTCGATGTGGTGACGTTGATTCTCTTGCCGATTTCTTCACGGATGCGCTTTTGAAAATCTGATAAACAAAAAAAAAGAGCACGAGCGTTCTCATTCAGTCGGCCAGGCCACGAACGCGCACAAATACCCTAAGCGCAAAAGTAAAAACGTAACATCTCATACCCCGTTTGAAATGCTGGAGCACAGAGTAGGAAACTTCGCCGTAACCTTGCTTTCGCAGTTCGGTCCTGACTTCGTCGTCGGACAAGTAGACGCTTTCTTCGAACATTACGACCTGTTCGAGCCAGTTGAAATACACGTATGCTTCTTAGTCGTTACTGGAAATGCCCTAAAAGCCTACAGAATGCAGCAAAAGACTGTAGAGCCAAAGAAATTCCGTAGTAACCGCTAACGCTCCAACAAGCCAGCACAAGGGTCCATTTTTAAACAGCCGCCACCTTTGTGGCCAGACACTCCACTCCGCTCCATACACTGTGCGCTGTGTTTGACGAAATGGTATTCCCACAGGAGTCGCGACTTTACGGTTACGCTAGGTTGAGCCAGCGCCTCCTCTATTGTAATAGAGGCGCTGGATGAGCGAGTATCTTTAAAAGAATCAGCCGTTAAATTATCGGTCAGTCTTAAATTTTTACACCTAACAGCGCACTCCGTGTAAAAGGTGTGCGTGTATGCTTGTATAAAAAGCAAAAGTAATTATAAGCAAGCACGAGAGAGCACGAAGCGTGCACGTGGAGAGATCGAAGTGAAAGAAGTGCGAAAGCCTCAGAGGTCAACGGATATCGGTTAAGTTGAACCTGTACGTACGTTCAAGGCGAAAACCGCAATATTTTTGCCCATTTTAACACGTAGGGAGCGCTGGGAAAGGGACCGAGAAGCCTACGCACGGGGCACGTCGCGTTAAGCTAACGATATATTCGTGTTCCCCTATGCCGCTTCTGGAGGATGATTTGTAGCGCTTTTAGAACGCAGTATTGACCAGTCAGAAAAGTAATCATTGCGGGACCTGTCCGCGCTCCGTTTGCGCACAGTCTCTGGCGACATTTTCTGGGACGCCAGGGGGAATTACGCATTCACTACAGAGCTGGCTAAGTTACATGGCATTGCGCGTTCAAGAAACGGCGTCGGCTTCTTTCCGCACTTGGTCTCCTCGCAGTTGACTTGAGGCATGCCGACTTAATCATGTGCACAGGGCTCTAAGTCTTCTTACAATGAAGGGATATAACACGCTCATGTAACGTCACAGCATCCGCCATTTTGTTGCCTCTGAAGAACTGCTGCGCGCGTGTCTAATGGGATTATCGCCTCCGGTCCTGCTCCGGCCGCCGCACCCTGGACAACAAAATGGCGCCCGTGACATCGCGTGAATATTTCCTACAGACTATGCACGTGAGTGGGTTAATTTTCACTTACCGTATGTCTCACACCTCAACAACTATGACAACAATTAGGACAAAATGCTGTCACATTGTAGCATAAATCTTCCGGCCATGCACCTACAGGTCCCCGCTAGTCTCAATTAAGGCTTTCAGCTCTTCGCTTATTTTCACGAGAATGCATTACACGCCGGTGAAGATATACCTGAACTTAGGTTCCGCACTGTATGCGCATTCTTCTGTTCAGCAGAGTCAGCAATTGCACCAGTAGTGTAGCCACAGTAACCACACCATATCTTCTTGTTATATGCGCAGATATCAACGTCTTGTCATGCCGAAGTCTCTCGGTCGCATGATCGTGCATTTCGCCGTGGACCTCCACAGGGAACTGCTACACTCCAGGCAGGAGAAGCTAGATACCGTGATCTCTTCGCCATTCAGCATAGCGGCTGTCCTTTCCATGACGCTGGCTGGAGCGCGTGGCAAAACCGCCGAAGAACTCTTGAGTGTGCTCCGCGTCAAGGATGACAAGGTGCATGAGAACTTCGCCGCGTTTCTGCCAAAGCTCTCGAGTCATTCCCACAAGCTTCAGTTCCACCTGGCCAACCGGATCTACAGCGACCAGAAGTTCCCGGTCGTGGAGAACTATGTGGCCTTCCTGAATTCGTCGTACGTCTCGACCATCCTGTCCGTTGAGTTTGAAAAGAGTGAGAGTGTTCGCGCCGAGATCAACGACTGGGTCAAGGTCACGACCGAGTCCAAGATTGTGGATATGCTCGGCCCCGGAATCGTCACCGCTTCCACCGGTGTGATTCTGGTCAGCGCAATCTACTTCAGGGGCCTTTGGGAGTTGCCCTTCCCGACGAGTTCGACGTCCCGCCACGAGTTCAACGTGAACTCCAAGACCAAGGTGGAGGTCGACATGATGCACCAGAAGCAGGAATTCGCCATCGCTCGCAGCGACGAGCTCAAGGCCAGGGCCATCGAGATGCCCTACAAGGGCGGCAAGGCCTCCATGGTCATACTTCTCCCGGATGACATCGACGGGCTGTCGCACCTGGAGCACCACCTGTCGCATTGTAAGCTGTCGACAATCCTGGCGGACCTCAAAGAGACGCCGAACGTCCAGGTCAGCTTGCCCAAGCTTTCCTTTCAGCAGGGCCTGAGCCTGAAGAGCACATTGACAGCCATGGGGTTGAATGACCTATTTTCGACCAGCTGCGACCTTTCCGGCATGTTCAAGACAGGCAGGCCCTCCGTTTTTGAGCTGGTCCACAGGGTGTTCCTGCAGATCGACGAAGGAGGAACGGAGCCCGGCCCAGCGACGGCTGGAGAGGCGAGCGCACCTGCAGGACCAGAAGCCGCGCAGACGACGGAGTTCCTAGTTGACCACCCGTTCATGCTGCTTGTTCTGAAGAGCAAGTCCGACGTGGTCTTGTTCATTGGCTCAGTGCGCCGTCCATGATTTTTCGTTTAACATTTATTTTTATCGGTTACGTGGAGCCGTGCCCATATGCAGTTACTGCAAAAACTAATAAAATAATGCACTTCGTCGTAAACGGCGACGTGTTTTTTCTCCTGCGAAATTCCATTAACACACACCACGAACTCCGAACTGTGTGCAAAACCTCGCATTTTGTGGTACTCGTAAAATCGGCGACCCATTTCTATATTTTAAACATTAAATATTGATCCATGCTGGGCCGAAATGATCCAGTGAAGCAATAGGTTGATTCCACAGCGTGCATTGTAATTAGAGATGTATATTCACAGCGGTTCCAGTGGCAAACTGGCTTTCGCTGTTATGGTAAGTGCCATTTTCACCACCAGACGTGTGTCCACTCAATATTTAGTGCAGTAGCACTACTAGCCCCGCTTTACGAATTTCGGGCTTACGTATATACGTCCCTGAAGCCTCTTGCACTCTTGCGCGCGCCACTAGGAGAGAGTAGGAAGAGCATAGTTGCGGCACGAAGGAGCCAATAAGAGGCGCGCCATACATGACGTCGCAGGCGGCGCAGCCAATCGGAGCGCTCGCCCCACAGGTGATGTCACAGGCTGCTTCAGCGCAGCTGTCTCGCCAGGGGTAGACGGCAATCTCACAAAATTCCCAAAACAGAGAAATGTCGCCTGGCTTCACATTCGCAGCTAGGCGTTTTGAACACGTTCTGTTATGGCGCTGCTTCACGGGTGAGCGTGAGGCTTAACAGGGGCCGTCCGGGTTGCCTGTCGAAGAGTACCGTCGTGTTCAAAGACAGGAACAACTACGGCCGAGACTACAGCGGCAGCGGGAATCAACGGAAGCATACGCCGCGGCTAAGAGAAATATTAAAAATATAGAGCGCAGCTTAAAACAGACAAGCACAAAGACGAGAGCAGACACACGAGCACTCTCGTCTTTGTGCTTGTCTGTTTTAAGCTGCGCTCTATGCTTTTAATCATGGATTACCAACTAGCCCGCACCCTTACCCTAGTAAGAGAAAGAACTGGAAACACACAAAACACAGGCAGAAAGTGCAGAGAAAACGTCAGCAAGAAACTGATGAAGAACGGCAGTTGCGATTGGATGAGATGGCGGCTTACCGGAAGCGAAAATCGGAGGAACATCTCTGAAAGTGCTGGAGCAATAAAATCTTCACCCGTGAGTTTGTGGCAAAACCATTGGAGTTTTTGTGCTGTGTGTGTGTAACACTATGGCATCAATGCGACTTGGAAACTTAGGCCAATGTTTAATCATTGGGCAAGCATAACCATGTAAAAAGGAAGCGCTATCTTCACGATATTCCGTGATTAACAGAGTTAAACAGCGTGCAATTTTTTTAGCACAAGAAGTTGCATTTCGGTTTATGAAATGAAGAAGACGTCGGCGAATTCAGCCTGCAGTCTGCGAATTGTCCTGCGAGGGCTGAGGAGGTTAAGGTGTTGGAGGTGCTGGAAAAGCGCCGGTGCTCAAGGCGTGAGGCCATGACTATTTTTAAGGAGAGGACGTACGGTTACTCAAGTGTGGCAGCACGGCAGACGACTGCGGTGGTGGATTCAAGGCTGTCAGATGCAATTGCTACTGCGGTTGAGAAGGCTATGGCAAAGGTCATGGATCGTTTAGTGGTTTCAGTAACAGAGTGCATCTCGCAAGTCATAGTGACGTAAATGCCTTCTTTAATTCTGAACTCCAATGCTGCGACGATGTCATCAATGGATCCTGCTGTAGGTCCTGCACAGAGTGCGGAGAAGCCTTCTCTTGTTTCTAAGAAGCCGCAAAAAGAGCGCACGTCTCGAACTTATTTACCTGAAGTCACGACCGGAGCAATTGATGGGTGTGTTGAATTGATGGAGCTCGATGCTCGAGCTCAAAAACGTAGCCGGTCTCCTTTGGCCGTTGCTGGACCGTCTAGCCCCCCCTCAATCCAAAACAAAAAAAAGAGTAATTCAGGAAAATATCGTAACCACAGCATTTTGGAAAAGGCGGTTGCTGCTGCAGATCTCTCGGCAGAATAGGGTCTCTGAGAGTGCTGCAGTGGAACTGTCGTTCAATTCAGTCATCCTACACTATTTATTAAGTCTTTCAAATCGATTTTCACCACACGCAATTGCACTTCAAGAAACCTGGTTGTCTAAAGAGTTTTCATTTCATATGAAAAAGTACCGAGTTTTTAGAATGCTCAACGCTTGCATTGGTGCTTCCCTTATGCGGCCCTCCAGTTTCGCAGAAGCTCTGCTTTCAGCGACCACTATCCGAGCTTCGATTCTGGAACCCAGAGGTTAGGAATTACCGAAGGCCGTATGGCCTTCTTGCTGGCGAGTCGTGCAGTGGAAATGAACAGTCTGCGCGCGATTAACCGAGCGGTCCAGTCTAATTGGAAATGTGTGATTTTTCAGGAAAGGAAATGGCGTAGTAACGGTTTCACATCTCGGTGGGCACTTCAATGGCGCAGTGAGGGAAGAGATAAAGGAGGGAATGAAAGAAGAAATGTAGAAAGTGGTGCTGTATTGGTGGGCTCCAGAGTAATTTCGGCTACCTGGGCATTTTTGAAAATTACTCAAAATCTTCCCTGCAGCACCTGGCATACACTGAATCCAGCAAATTCTATTCTCACGCAATTTGCGTATATCCTTTTAAAGGTTTTAACGTCATCGGGTAAAAAAAAATAGAGATAGGCTTCATGTCCACCGGGGAAGGTAAAAAAAGAAACTCACTGCTGTGTCTGTGCTATGGCGACAATCGCTAGGAGCCATTGGAACATTTTTACAAAATAAATTTACCTTCAACTAGTAATCTTCCGTCTAAATAAGCTGTTTGTTTGAAAACGGGAAATAATTCTATGATGTAATGATTGCAGAAGGGAACACCTACCTGAGCGTAGGTTGGGCAAGGACCTCTCTACGTATATTTGCCGAAGGAAGAGATTCAGAGTCGACGGCACGCAGTACATCCAAAGAGTACGTTTATTGAATGTGGCTGAACAACAATAAAAATAATGCCAGTAACAAAAAAGCATTGCAAAATTCTGCCCGTTAAATGAAGAAATATTCAATTTGGCATGAGGCTCATTGGAAAGCAGTCTTACTTTCCACACGCAATAAACAGTGCGCTGCATGATATACAGTGTAAACATGAGAACACGAGCTGCTTCATCAATGCACTACAAAAGGGCACTCACGAATCGGTGCATTGCAAATCCACGCATGTCAGCCATGTATGTGCATTTGAGTTATTGCAAGGGAGGTTCACAACAAATCGTCGCTACGAATTCTAGCGAACTACCCTATCGAGCCAAATTGACACCATTGTTCAAAACCGCATGTCTAATGCTTCATTAAACTGAAACCTAGTTATAAACTTCAGAATCGAAGGCATGTACGAACTGACTACTCTGGTGTTTTAACATAAATTTTTTATTCTCTCTGTTCTTATATATACAAGTAATCTTGACTGGAGGAAGATAAGTAGTAGAGGTTGCGTTTGAGTCCTTTAATGTTCTTTTGTTTGCATCCCTCATTCACTCAAAAACCCGAACACATGTAAAAGTAGAACAGCCAGAATGACGACCTTGTTATGCAATGATATGAACACTGAGCAGCATGAGGAACCGACAACAACCGAGCACCATGTAAGAGTTTTATTTTTATTTACCTTTGCACTTATTGCTTCATAATGCTCTGTGTTGTCCTAAGCGGTTGTAGTCGATCAGAACTCCTCCTCCGGGTTTTTACAGGACAGGATAAGTTTTGTTAGCTGGAGGAAAGCGTCGTCATCTTTGACCCATTTGTTATGTCTGTTGACATCTAAAAAAGGGAACTAAGACCCAAATCCTTTTCTTATTTTGCCTTACGCGTGTTGTACAGTGATTTTAGGCCCTCATCTTTTTGAGCCATGACCCACCAGTGGGCTATCGAAAGATTTTCTTGTGCGTGGCGTCACCCACAAATGAGCTTCCACTGAAGTCAACTTATTTAAACCGATAAGAGATCACAATAGGAACCTGGCATGCGCGTTTTTGCAGGCTCTTTGAAAAATCAGAGCTCTCCCACGACTTTATAACACCATTCAGTTTACGTGCTGCGCAGCAGGAATTCACGGTGTGACCCGCCGGTGAACAACGATTAGGCGCTGATAAAGAAACCCGCCATTC
Organism: Amblyomma americanum; assembly: GCA_030143305.2. NCBI lineage: Eukaryota > Metazoa > Arthropoda > Arachnida > Ixodida > Ixodidae > Amblyomma > Amblyomma americanum. Next base: position 85,456 of record JARKHS020014102.1, on the reverse strand, counting down.
TTGTCATTCCCTTGTGGGTGCTTTCAGGACTGCGAGAAAATGCGCGTGCGTTTTATCTTTGCTATCATCATTATCATCCCGCCAAGGTTTCGGTGTGACGCCGAAACATTCACGAACTCATTCACTCAGCGTATTCTATACGTTTAATTTATTACAGAGCGCAATGCAATTCACAATTAATTGAACAACAATTTTAGCCACCTGACAAGTTATCATAAGTAACAGAGCTAAATTTACAAATACCAACATAAGTGTGAGTACCAAAATTAGGAAACGTGTTCCTTTGCAAGCAATACGAGTGTACAGATTACCTTTTATCTCAAGAAATGCACATGTGTACGGACATTCTCTTGTAACTCGACTTATGATTCGGAACCAGTCTGCTGAAGAGGTTACTGGCGGAACCAGAACAGCGCTTTCTCAGGAATTACCCAACACGTCAATGCAGAAAGTTTCGAAGGTTTTCATGTGATAATTTTCCTGAACCTTCTTATCACATTTGAATTATCAAAGACTAGCTTACAACCTTGTCGCCTACAGCTATTAGCCAGATGTCCTCCTCAACTCTAGCCCTAATCGCAACATGATGCTCTTCAAATCAGTCATTGAAGTACCGTCCTGTATCCCTATAGCGTCTCCTGCAGCTCAACGGGATACTGTATAGAGAACGCCCGAAGTACATTCGACAAGACTTGTGGCGTTTCTTTTTTCAAATTGTAGTGTTTTACGTTGTTTGTCCGCAGCAGGGCACATGCGAGACAGTTTACCAGGGGCTGTGAATTCCATGCGAACATCATGGCTTTCTTATGCCTCTCTCACGCTGTGTGACGCGTTGTGCACATGCAGCATCACGACAGCCCCAATTCAGGGCAGTTTTTCTTTCTTTTTTTTACAAACGTAGGAGGAAATCTGTACTATACAACTGTCGGTGACATCATTCTGAGACAGGATTGCAGCAATAAACCGCGACTAGAAGGTTCTGACAAGACGCTAAGCGTGAAATGTTGAAAGTTTTCGTCATTTACAACATCGGCGATTCTTACTTGAACACGGCTTTGATACCTATATATAAACCTGTGCAAAAAGAAGCGCAACATCAGGAAAAAAAAATATGACACCACTTAATGGGTTAAATTAGCCAAGTTTTGTGTTCACAGGTGTCACTGATTTACAACTTTCCACTCGAAAAGTAACGAAGAAACAATGTCTGCTCATGCACTTTTCAAGCCTACCGACGTGCATTCACCAAAACTTAATCGATGATCAGCGTTTGTGTCCTTGCCGTCTGTTCATTTTTTTACTACTTTTTGGGCTGAGAAATGCCTCTTCTGTACACAGATACCAGCAAGAGCCCAAATTTCAGCTCTCATTAATTGAGCAGTTGCTTGAGGGGATCGTACTTTACACGGAAAACTAGAAATGCCTCTTTGAAATGGACTTACAGTTTATCTTGATCGCTGAAGGGCATCAATCCGCCCGATTATCACCCTCAGTCATGTACAGACACCATCTCTGTTATGTCTAAAGCAGCAAACTTTCATACTCTCTAAAGCACACAGAAATATTAGCGGATTACGTTTTTCAATTCTATACATTTATATAGAATGACGTCACAACATTTCAGAAGCACCGTTTTATCGCCGTCTTTCATGTACATACAGGCCAAACTATCGCAAACATTAGCCAGGTGCTCTATGTTCAGCGTAAATATATGTGCACTTCAAGGCGCAGCTTCGAAAGTTATGTTGTCATGCAAGTTAAGCTTGAGCGTTTTTTTTTTATTTATGATTCCCTGCAACTATCAAATCAAAACTTCCAGCTGCAGGTGTAAACGTTATCAAAAGGCAGTAGCTTTTTATTTGGGTTTTCATGCAATTTGCAAAAAAAAAACGCATTTCAAAACTAGAATACGTTCAGATGATGCAAATGTTTCTGGAAAATACTTTGTCGAAGAAGTTGCATACTGCTATAATTTGGACCACGCTACTTTCAAGCCTAGAAACCGGCTTTTCTATATCCGTACATTAAAGAGCTGTACCTAATTGCACGCAACGCGTCAGCTTCGTGTACCAATGTTTTGTAGCGATAGCTACATTACGGTAGCACTTCGAGCCTCCAGCGTGGCGGCGCGCAATCGTGCGGCCTAGCCGCCACGCTGTCACGTGGTTGCGGAGCAGCTGCCGGCGGCGTGGCTGATCACGTGGTCCCTCACGTGGTTGGCCACGTGACCAAGTAACACTCGGCCAGCTGCGCCTATCGCGTCGCTCCAGGATTAACCAGAGCTAAACCACCGCCAATTTTTTTACTTTCATATACTGCACTCCTGCTCTCCTCTTTGTACCTGTCGTAGAATTGTTGTATATAGAGTGAACACATTTCGTATTACAGGATGCAAGTATAATTTCTGTTTGAGCTCAATGCATGGGTCCATGTCGAGCTGTGAAGTCAAGTTCAGAAGTGCTTGACAATGTATCTTCTTTCTATTTGAGTGAATCAAACAAATAATTTGTATTCCAATTAATTTTAAAGACTCAACTTTCAGTCGCGCCGGGGCCGTGCCTTTCCTAGTTTCAGCTCCACGCAAAACACAGCAAAAGAGAGCGCAAGGACACCGTTAAAGCAAGCGAGAAATACAGACAGTTCCTGAATATGGGTCAAATCCGACTTCAGGTAATCTTCCGCCGGATTTTCAATAAGTTCTTTGCGAAAGGGGCAATTCTTCCACAACGTGTGAGGAGGGTACAGAGAAGTCTCGAGCAAACGGAGTAAAATATAATTGTAGTCTGCTGCGTAGGCGTAATCTTTGCGGATTCCTACTACCTCCATCACGAAACTCATCGGCTCGCGGGATTCTACGTACTCTCGCCTGTATCGTGCGCGCACGCATTCGTCCAATCCCGGAATAAAGCACGCGAAGCCCGGCCGTCGTGCACATTGGAAACAATCCGCAAAGGTACCGAATATAAGACGCGGGTGGTAATGGTTCCCTGTTATGAATGCATTGAAAAGTTTCATGTATATAGAGTGGCGAATGATCGTTAGGTTTCTGTAATAGCCCAGATGCACGAGGTTGTCCAAGTAAATACAAGGCGTGAGTTGATCGTCGTCCAGTGCAGTTTCCAGCTCGTCCAAAGTGTCTATAAGATCTGGCGGCATGACGGCCGTAAGACGAGAGGTCAGTTCTCCCCGCAGGAAAACAGAAACGGGCATTATTGCTAAGAGCCAAACAGCTAGAAACGCTTTCCGAGATGACCACGTGCGGCGCAGAGTCCTTCCTCGGCGGCCGTTATCAATCGGCGCAGACGTGGAAAGAAACGAGGCTACGAGAAAGAGCACCGAGTCAGAGGTCGAAAGAGTCTCGCCAGATTAGAACTAATTGCCGCTGATCATGACAAGCAAAGAGGCAAACATACTGACCGAAATTAGCATAAAGAGCCAGCGTGAGTTTGTCAAGACGCCAAAGAAAGAAATTCGGTGGTTGTACGAGCCTCCCCACGTGTAGAACAACTCGCGGCTGTACTCCAGAACCGGCGAAAAATAGTAGTCAGTGAAGGCATTTTCTGTAGCTGACAATGGTGCCAATTACGGCATCAGTTTCGCCAGATGTATTCCTTTGACTGCGGCACGAACATCTGGATACGTCTTATACCGTATCGTTGCGTTTTTAGCTCGAAGTCCTGTGTATAAGATGCCGTACTTCTGTAATTGGCACGAGTTTTTTGTGCCTCCTTGATAATTTTCAACTGGGTAACAGGACAACCTGATCTCTTTCAATTCAAGCGGGAGCCTAAAACGTCTCCCCCTTCTGCTGCCTCGGAGAGAACACATTCGAGAGAACACAGCCACTGCCCACCCGGCTTGATGGCTTCTTTTCCAACCTACTGAGCTCAAGTAGCGTGGACTCCCACCGCACAGGGAGAAGCCAGCATTCAGGACGCCTGTTGCTTTGTCATTTAGGAAATCTGGACCCTTGTGAAACACGACCCATTCTGTCAGATAAGCTGACAAGAAGTCGGCTAGATATCGTCGAACGCACGACGCCTTCCCCGTGTGGGTGCCCACAACCACAACGAGACTTCGCACGTTGAAAAATCTGTTCCTCCGAACAGCATCTGCGAATACTTTCCCGTATTTAGACCACCATGTAGCCTTTTTGGGAATGGCGCGCATCAAATAATCGTCTAAAGCAGTAGTCCGTTTCCCACACGTAAGAAAAGCAACCACGTCATTAGGGCGGATCATTCCCTCGAGAAATGCGGAGGCCTTTCTAGCGAGTTGTATGGAGAAGTGCGGCTGAAGATGGTGTCCGCGCCACGACTTATTCGCTGCATCTTGTGTGTTGACTGGCACGACTATGGCCACTAGCATACATATCCAAGCCTGAAGCTTCGTCATAGGGCTTTTTGCCTGTTGCTCCTGCTGCTTTTTAAATCTCGCCGTTTTTGCGCGTCAGATGTCGAACACTCGAAATCTCCGCAAACCGCTGCATGTTCAGATTTTGTGCAGAAAAATCCACGCACAAACTTTAACACGCGCTGAACATTTTTGCATGTGTCTTGTCTCTAGTATACTGCTTGTCCATCAAAAATAGAACCCGATGTGTTTGCGTCAAGTGCAGTTCTGTCTTGGCTCAAGATCACAGGAATCTAACTATCTCGAATTAAAAGTTGATAACAGTGGTCCTATTTCGCAAGAAAGAGATTGCACTTCAGAAAAAAACAACACTGATTACAAAACTAAGTTTCCCAAGAGGCTTGGTTTTGTATTGCTCAGGAAATTATATCAAGAGAAGTTGTTGACGTCTGCTGTAGAAGATGTAACGTTTTGTTCATGGGTATTGTACAGTTTTTACCTCGAGCTCTGCTAATAAAGTACGTCGTGGCAGTCGTGAGAAACTGCCAGCGTGTAGTGTAACCGCGAACGGGACTTTAGAGCACAGACAAAAATTTTGTTAGTGTGAAAAAACAAATAAAAAATGGAGTAATTTGTCCAGAGGACAAATGATCGGACTCCTTATATGATGGCAGTCTTCGTTGGTCGAGTGATGAAACCTCGATAAAACGACGTTGATACGATTGCTGTGGTTTGTCTCCTTCAGCAGGTCAGTGTTTAAGGCTCCAATGTTTTATGGTGCCGACAATGCCTTCCCGGAAAAGACTCATTGTCTGGAATGCAAAAATAACAGACATTACGGTTTGCATTAATTAATTAGTCTGAGTGGCAGCTGCTAAGGTACTTGAGCATTACGATATGTTGCATTAGAGAATACGAGAGCGACATGACTTCTGTACAGTTCTAGAGAATTTTTTTAGTCTTCCACACATAGTCTTTCGCCTAGGTCTGCTCTCCAGTCCACCGCTCTAGAAGCACAGCGCCGCCGATCCTATCCTGGGGTCCGTTCATCTTTCTCGCTCTCTCTCTCTCAGGCGGCGCGTTTCGCAGGTAACCGCGTTCCAGATGGGTACCGTGGTACGCCTTCCTCTACTTTCTCCATAACCTCCTCCTCTCGCCGTGCCCTCCTTCCAAGAAAATCGTCCTCATTCATGGGGAACTACCCTCTGGTTGGTTTCCATAGCAACCACGTACCAGTTGCTCCATCTCACGCTCTTCCCATAATGCAATGATCCTCCTACCGTAATGATCCTCCGGTTGGAAAGTTCTCCGCTCTGCTGTACTAATCATCTCCGAGAAAAAATCAAGCAAAGCATACTGGATGGCTAAACGTGGCGGCCTTAAGCAACATGCGGAAGATGTGTTTCATGACAACCTGACTGCCAAAACAAAAAGTGCTTGTGGCTTGACAAGCCTGTTGCTCCAGATAATCAATGTGACTATATCATAATGCAGCTAAAAGGTCATGTACCGCCTGCCTCATGGCTGTTTCTTTTTTATATTTGTTTAGTCGTCTTTGGATCTACGAAAGAAGCAAAACCAATGACAATATTAACACAAATCTAGCACAGAGCATAATATTTGAAACAGCTATAAGATATGGTTGTGAAGCCCTTATTGACAGGCCCACTTGAGTAAGCGGGCTGACAGGAAACATTTATAAACGTATGTTTTACAAAATTTTACATAATATTGAATTAAGTCTACAGAATAAAAAAGGAAAGTCAGTCTTTTACCGAGTAGAATTCTTATGTATGTATGCACAATGGCACCCGTTTCGGCAGGGAGTCCATAAACTTTTTTTGGCAATGGGATCGGTTATTGCGGCGTTTCCTTCCGTTATCGGTCTTTTGTTCTGAATAAATGATTTTATTATTAGAAAGACAGCTTTTGGCCGAACGAAAGCTTGTGCACATTTGAGAACCACTGAGTTAATGAACTATCAGAGCCGCAGCCTTGATACACTGCCCGAACTTTTATTGGGACTCCCGTAAATATGCCGAGGAGTAGGTATAAAGCAAGAACGCGGTAATACTCCACTATTAGCAAGAGTTATTGGAGTCAATATATGGCTCGTGCATTTCCGCGCAGTTTTCCATGCGTAAATGTGCAGTTGCTAATGGCGAATATTTGAGGATGGGTAAGAGCAAAGGCTGCTGATTTACTGCATTCAGTCCAGGTGACACGCGTACGGGTAAGCTTAACACGCTCTTCAGGCAGATTTGGCCAAAGATTGGTTTACATAAAGGGGTCAGAAACGGAACTGCGAACAGTAGAAAAACATGAAACGCCCCTCGTATGAATAAGGATACTGGTAAAGAGTGCTCCGTATGGATTTAGGAATATAAAAGAAAGCCCTGTTTGCGTGCTAAAGGAAGATAACGACTAAGTCCGACGTTAAGCTTTAGAATCTTCTTTATTTTAGGAGCTCCGTTTATCCTGAAATGCTATACGCTATAGAGAAATTCGTGTTAACCACGCACTCTTCAGGACTTAGAGAATTCCACAAAGCTTCATTCATCGCATGTCGAGCAAATAAAGGTTTTCTTTTTATGACTTAGCAGAATGCAAACGTTAAGTAAAGAATACCTATAAAAAGTAAGAGCATAAAGTCTGAAACCCACGAACGTAAAACACAACAGCTCTGTGTCCCACGCACAAGCTTCTTTAGACGATTCTATGAACGAGTACATTCAGGTGTAGGGCATTAAAAGGCAATCTCAATTGAAGTACTCACGCTAAGGCACTGTGATAGAGAACTAGGTATTCTCACAGTGCGCAGCGAGCAGTGAGAAGTCAGATGTTTTTCTGGTCTTGGAGAATGGCACATAGCACCAAGGGACAGACCATGCAGACGAAGAGAAGCAGTCAAAAGAAAGGACTTTTCTTCTGGCGTGCTGCTGTTCCGTTATCTTTTCTGTTGCGTTAAACCATTGATTGCCGACATTTTAATAAAGTTATTCCTATCCTAACAGATCAATGCGGCACACCATCCTCAGTTTACCAGGTCATACCATGTTCCTGTTTATTTGGACCGTACTTCATTGTTTACAGCAACAGCTTCCCTTCCCAAAATATCCAAAATTGATATTACGCTTAGATAGAAAGCTCTCAAGTCCTAAATGCAACGTTGGCTGTAGGTCACACCTTTTGACAATAAATTTTTTCTTGCAGATATTTACTGAAAAAATGGCTGCAGCATTAGACAAATGCAGTGGAGCAATCAACACGCAGTTAATGGGATATCGGCGGAGTCGGTGTTTGCCGAGGGTAAATGCAACCGCGGTAAGGTAGACATCTCTCGTGATGGTGGCCACGGCGTAGAGCACATGCCACAAGTAGATCCTGACAGCCTTTTCAAACGTCGTTATATTGATTTTGTAATTTAGATTAACAAAGAAGCTGCTGTAAACATGGCTGTACATCCTTACCAATAATCTAGCGTTTTTTGCCGTCCTCTCTGCAAAAAACACCGCAACGCTGTGATAGTGATGGAGCATTAAGCCATGCATGCGTGTTGCACTGCAAAAGACAGACTGCATTATATCTTGGTACATCTATCATGTGTTCCGAAGAAACATGGCGCTGGGAAATCGACTCGTGGAGGATTATATTATTCCACAAAAATTATTGAACGGCGCTTATTTTTTCTTTAAAGGTGCTTCTCCAATGTGTCCACGACGCCTTACAAATTGATGCACATTCTTATAAGAATAACGAGGATCCTGATAGACTGTAAAGTTTGTGCCCTTGCCTAAAGTAACGATTTTGCGTTATTCCTGAGACCACATGGATGCATCGGTGTACATTAAGATCAAACTGCATAGAATCCCAGTATAATTGGAGAGGAAATTTCCCGTGAATAAATGCTCATTGATGCGGGTTTCTCGTCAAGAAGGTATAGGTGAAGCATTATAAAGAAATACGCTGCAGTTAACAAATTTCGGCATGCTGCCCCAGCAGAAGCAGTTCTGTTCAATGGATCGCTGAAGATAATGTTTCATCAAAAATAGACGCCTCTCTAAGCGACAGCCAGCAGAGGGACATTAGTCATATCATCTTCGACACGCATTATGATCGACGTTCCCTCTCTTCCTGAACCGGCAATGCGTAATCAGTGAGTTTTGAAGGAAAGGAAGGAAGAAGGGAAGAAGATGGTACAGACAGATGGGTGCAAAGGTCTTCACTATGTGTGGTGTCCCAGTCCGGGCAGACCGTGTTGTCCTCCAGATAATTCGTACAAAGATCTTCCCCATCAGCCAAGGAAGCGGCAGTGCTACACCACTGCATCTGTTTGATTTGCGGAATTTCTGTTGTTGAAATGACTAGAGATCGGAGTCCATCTTTCACAGATACCTTCTTCCCTGCCTACAATGGTGTACTGTCTAATCTTTCACCGTTTATTGGTACAGCACCATTCCAAAGGGAAGCCCGCATCCTTCAAAGTAAACCGGCCGGGTTACTGGTGGTCCAGGAATCAACTCAAGACCTCCCTAATACAAGTCGGATGACTCAACCATAAAAACCACTTACTATCTACTACTACCTCCCGAATACAAGACGGATGCTCAACCACAAGGCCACTGCTTCGGTTGGCAATGTGTATAAACAGGACAGAACTTCACCCAAGCGACCTCCACTGCTTTCATCTCCCAAATCATCGTTCTATTTTTATACGCGACACTAGCGTAGCATGTTATGCAGACGTGCATTGTCAGCACAAAACTAGAGAGATTGGTCAGCTGGCCGGTGCTATAATACTGGTGATCGCGTCTCAAAACCTTCTTATTCTTTGCTGCCATCGGGAAGAAAGTGTGCTTGCAGTTGATAGACTGCAGGAAATTATGTATTAAAAATTGCAACCTCATGTGTCGGCAGATATCGGCGATCTAAGAAACAGAAATGCCTGCTTCGCTGCTTTCTTTCCCTCTGCCTGCTTAGGCGACTGCTCGTAAAAACGATCAAGCGACGCGCCTCTAAACGCAGTCTTAACACAGAAAAAAACGCTAGTAGAAGTACTGTGACGTATAGTGGTTCACGCAGGCCGTTAGCATGGAAGAGAGCCGGCCTTGCGTCAAACTCGAGAAGTAGTAATTGACTGAACTATAAATAGTGAGGATATCGGAAGGTGTGTTATATAGGCGCTCGACGAATTAAAGAATCTTGGTCTGTCGAGGCAGTACTTATTTTCGGTTTTATGGGGTTTCATGTCCCAAATTCATTATTTTTATTGTTATGTAAATAAATTATTCATTTTTTATTAAAGCAACTCAGGATATGAGGGAGCGCCCTAATAGAGGGCTACAGATAATTTGGACCACATGGCGTTCTTTCACGTGCTCTGACCTCACACAGTGTGTTGGGCCTCCAGGAGTTCGCCTCCATCGAAATGCGAACTCTGTGGCCGGTATCGAACCCGCGTGTTTCGGGTCAGAAGCCGAGCACCCTAACCATTCAGCCAACATGACGGTGCCTCACTAATATTAAACGCGAGTACACTCTTTTGAAATAAGGCGCCTACACCCCGTTGCCGATCTTGAGCATCGAAGTGCAATACTATTTGGTTGCTGCAATCGCCCCCCCCCCCCCCAAAAAAAAAGAAAGTAACACGGCCGCGTGCCCGCGGCTTCGAGCAAAAATATCAAGAAACAAATATTTGAATTCATTTGGCCATTACGTCCTTCAAATTATGCACTGCCGATATTTTTTGGCGTAAATAATACGCATAATACGCCTTAAGGGTCTCGACATCGAGGTAAACAGGACAAGTTTGCAGCAGGTATTATTGTCCTTTGTTTCCAAGGATGCTGAGTCGACAGTGAAGACCAGCTTTTTTTTTGTATATAAAAATAATAGACCTTTCTGCTGCAACAGCCTGGACAATGCTGGTTACGATCGATTCTGGAAGTGCGTAATTTTGTGTAGTGTTTTAAAACGAATGTACAGTCGAAGGAGGTCCATAGAAGCGCATGGAAATTCATGGATTGTTCAGCGCCTGCATGGGCTGGCAGTCGTGACACACGCAGCCTGTAGGCTCCATAGTGTGTGCGGACAATCAAAAGAATCGGGATTCATAGCTCAAATTCAGCCTTGCGGAATATATACCGAGTAAGGACTATAGTCAGGAAATTGGCGCACTTTATAAGACACATACACAGCACACATACTGAAAAAGCAAACAGAAAGAAACAAAGTCCTGATGATTATTTAGATTAAGGGGGTGCTAATACATTTAAATATGTCCAAGGCACTGATGCTGGCTTAGGCGGACAGTTGAATTTCCGATCCGATTCATCGTGTTACTTATGACAGAATTTCGGGGCAGAGATGGTGGCGACAGGTAAGTTCCACGTGAACATAAGAATCTCGGCACCGGTCGACTAACGGCGTGGAGTTGGCTTGGATGCGCCGCGGGCATAGTTTTTTTTTCCCCGAGAAGCGTTGATAAAGAAAAACTCCCATCTATGCACATTCTGTAGTATAGACTACTGAATCATCGCAGTGCCCTCTTTAATTTGACGTCACCATGCCTTCGTGTGGCTGGAAGGGCGACCAGCACTGCTCAGCCTAGGCGATGCGTGCACAATTTTTCAGCATGTTAGAGCAACATTCGTAAGCAATTAGGACTGCCTACCGGAAGTCGACTTTGAAAAGGCAGTTAAATGTAGGCTGAGTTGTCTCCAATGGGACGCGTCCTTGTTGTAATACCTGCTCCGCATGCTAGATTATTAATGATTGCTTTTCTCAACGTGTGTGAATAAAGCGTGTACACTAACTGAACCAAAAAAAAACTTAGAGCAATGCACTCGTTTTTGTTAGGGAAATGACTGGTCCTCAAGCTCAAATGATGTGCGAACACGTGATGTATTTCCTAGCCATACCAAACCCCAAGGTTAAAGTTGCTTAATCTCCTTTTGAAGACGTGCCGCTTGCTTCCAGCTTTAAGTTGTACTGAGTGAGACTTTGCCAATTGCAGCTAATTACTTGAGAAATGCACCGCATCACAGTTCATTAGAGCGCTGTCGTTACGCACATGAGGAACGTTCCAGTACCGTAATCACACGCTTCGGCACAGTTTTCCTGCCTGCATAAATGGATTAGTGTCAGCGCAGCCCTTATTAGGGTAGATGACCTGCAGATGCTTGACATAGTAGAATCGCAGGAGCTTAACCGAGACAGATGCATGGCATTGTATTCAGCAAAATCGAACTTCAAAGTTTCTTTCAACTTAGTTTTTGGGCAAGTTTGGTACTTCAGATATAATTGCAGCTCAATGACCTTTTTCACCTTAAGAAGACACTAACACACTAGTGTTTGGACATATCATGCGCGTGGGCCTTCCAATGTGTACGTGGTACCGGCGGTGCACTCTTGTTTGATGTTATTGCAAAGCTTGTTCATGTGAAGATCTTGCACGTTAGAGCACGGGATACAGGTTTAATTAGAAATCGTAAGGATGGAACTATGAATGCATACTGCAATGTCACCACTTTTTGGAAACAACAGTGCGATCGCATGAACTTAACAGGCTACGAATAAGATCACATTCAACTTTAGCCTGTCTTCGCTTTTTGATCCGAAACACAATCCTGATAACAGTCAATTACACCAGCGGTGACGGCGAAGCATAGCCCATTAGCCACAGTAGATACGGCACATCAGACAAGAAAGTATGAAACATCAGGCGTCATGTCTCTACCGGAAACTATAAACATATAATTGCAGGCTTCAGAATTCTCTGGCAACTCGTGCCACGACAGTGAGATGCATTTAGCTCTGTTCAGTGCAATACACAAATTAACAATATCGTGGCTCAAGCTGTGCCGGTGTCGTGTGTTGCGTAGACATCAATTAACATAGATACCTTTCTCTAATGCACATCATTTCAGTTTCTAACGGTTTTTGTTAATAATGACTCATCACTACTGCCACTAGTCATTACTAGTCCTAAAGTAGCCAAGTCTAATCTGGTGCCTGGGCAGTGTCGCATGGTTTAGCTTGTGTTCGCTTAGTATTGTATCTCGGCTGTGCATAGTGCATATTTTAGTGCAGTGTAGATGTGAACAGTATGAATTAGTCTAGTGTTAATAATGCAAAGGCCAAGTTCAGTGTACAAATCAAGTAATTTTGAGTGCAATTACGCAGTGTAGCTTACTGTAGTGTAGGTGTCAAGTACAGTGTGGACAATATGCTCTTCATATTGCAGTGGTGTATAGCACCTATTCGATATTGCTACTAATATCTAGTGGCTGTAAAGTTGAATGGCAATAGTCAAATAGTAGTGTCTAGTGTAGCCGGGTATACGAATAGCGCCGCATAGATTAGCATATTATCGCGCAGCACCGTGTGCTCGCAGTGATCATACGTGTCCGGAAAGTCAAGCCTGGCAGAACGCGGCGGTGGTGAAGTTGGCGTGGCCTTTGCAGTTGTAGCGTTCGGCAAACTCCTCCATGTTGTACAGCGGCAGCATGCACTTTTCGCGTGCAGTGAGAGTGCCGGGGGTTTCAGCGGCATTGCACCAGAGCAGGCAGAAACGCGAGAAAAACACGTGCTGCGCCTCGGGCAGGTAGTCGTTGAACACCTTCCTCGTGCCGGCCTGCACACAATTGCACGAAGCTGACACAACAAAACAGGCAACGCAGCAACAAACATTCGAAACAGCCTCTTTGTCAATCGTACTTTACGAATATGCAAATACATTATGATGGCAGAAGAAGGCCTTGCGATGGTCCGACTAGCGCGTTGTTTTTGATTCGCCGTCAAAGCCTTTTACGTTCCCTATTGACCAGAACCGTGATCTATCGATAATCCATCTACTGCAGAGTAGGTAGGCAGGGCCTGCTTGCCATATTATGCCTTGCCCAGCTTTGTTAAGCTCATGACTTCTCTAATTTGCGTTGCCCTGCCTTGCCCTATTTTGCCTTGCCCTGTTATGCCTTGCCCAGTTTTTGTAAGCTCATGACTTCTCTAATTTGCGTTACCCTATCTTGCCGTGCCTTATCTCATGCAATACCATTTCCACCCTGATGGTATGCTTTCCGTATGTTTAGGCCGCAGAGGCGTTCTACGGAGGAATTTGTCATATTTACAATCTCACTGTTTCCAGGCAATCCCTTCATACAACCCTCGTCTGGGGTTACCGCGTCTTGATGGATGCAGCTCAATGCCACATGCACTTCTATTCCGGTGAGAAGTGCGGCTTAGAGTCAGTAAAGGCGCCAAAAACGCGTGCAGCAAGAGATGCCATGGATTTGCAGCATCTTTAGCGCCCTGCAGGCCTTAGACACACCTTCTTTCGGAAGGCATCCGTAAGGGAAATGTAGGCCAGGCGGACGCCGAGCGAGAGGGTCACCATGAGCGTCTGCTGCGCGCCAGCCGTGGCGGAGTCGAGGTCCCCGAAGCCCATGTTCTTGCGTCGCTCTGCCAGACAGCTAAGCAGCTTGGCGTGGTTTGCCAGCGTGTCTTGGTCCCAGCTGGACTGACTCGGGTGCTTGACACCGACCCCCACGACCTCGGCCAGTTTGACCGCGATAAATGCGCCCAGGGTGCCGTAGTTGAAGTAATCCGGCACCCGGAAAGGGTACAGGTACGGGTCGTTCTGCACAGTTTGTTCATGCACAATCAGCCTAAATACATAAAGCCGAAAAAGCAACACAAAGACCTTAGCTGAGGGAGACAATACTACCACACTTGAAGTTCACTACGAAGGCGTGAAGATAACTCTTTCAAAATGTTAATATACCTCACCTGCACGGCCTCTGCAGCATCTAAAATTTCGGAGATTTTGTGTTCGCGTTTCGTTTAAATCTGATGGCACACCCGTAGTCAGAAGGTTTAAACACGAAACCAGCGATAATTATTGTTTCGTCTCCCCCTTTGTGCACCATCGCAGTTCTGCCACGCAGTCTGTGTTCAGGTATATGGCTATAGCTTCGAGTGCGCGAATTGCATAGTGCACGTTTGAATCGAATACAACGCGTCCTGTGTGCAGCGTGGGCTAACATATATGCTTGTTAGCCGACGTCAGACTGCAGAACATGACGAGAGTGAACAAGGAAAGCTTTCAAAGAGAGCTGAGTGCAGTCAAATAATATCTCATTCTAATGCTTTATTGTTGGAAAACAGCCGCATTGCGTGCATTCACGCTTCTTCAATAAAAACTTAGCCACGGTTTTCTTCTTTCATCGCGTGCCTACGCCAGACACTGTCGTAGAGCAATATAGGAATGCGGTAAAATCAACACGACTTAAGGCGATACGCGGTGGTTGCTTTTCGCAACCGTGTGTAAAGAGGTTCTGCCATGTTGACTTCAGCGCGCGCCCCTTCCACCTCCCCTTGCTTAGTGGCATCATAGGTTTGAGCCGGCCGGAAGTGGCAGGCAGCATTGCAAAGACATTGTATTTCTTCATTGTATCATTACCGATGCTGTGAAGCAGAAAGGAGCTAACCGCAAAGAAAAAAAGAACATAAAATTGAAAAGATACGGAAACGTAGCTTGTAAATGTATTCCTGCGTCAATAACTACCGCTCTAATTTGTGCTACGCATAGATTGCCCGACTGCAGAAAAGCACGCGTGCTGTTCAATGTTTTCATCTGATGTATTTGCGGGGCACAACACAAGTGAGACTGTTGCTGAAGAAACGTTTATTAACTTGTTTCCCTACGTCCCCTGTAGGCATCCAGCGTTCACGTAGTGCGTATTGCATGTTTGCTTACATCATCGGCTGGTATCGGGATCTCTGTGCAAGCATTTGTTTTTCTCGTTTACTTTCCAGTTGTGTCACGCGTGCCAGTTTAAGTCGGTCTGATGGATGCAAGGAAAGAGAAACGCTTGTGTTCTCAAAAAGCATATTTACAAACATTCTATTCACGCCATGAGCTAACTAAACATGAAATCATTACCCTCTTATTTGATTAAAGTAGAGAAGGTGATTAAATCACTTCATTCAATCAATATCGGACATGCCATGTGCTAGCTGCAGGCCATTGGACGAGGGGGTGTAGAAACTGCTTAATAGTCCCGCGAAGCTCTCCGGATTATAAGAGAAAACAAAGGAAAGGGACAGAAGAGAAAAATGCATTACTATAGCTTGCAATCTTTTAACGGCGCAGTGACGGTGGATGTTTGGACAGAGGTCTCAAAGTTATCGGATGGCACTGGCACATGATCTCAGGCCACTTACCAAACAATTCAAATTCGGGCTCGGTAGTGGAAAGGCTCCTACACGTCGGGAAGCTGGCAGAACGCGCCGGGCCGACAGAGTCGGCCGCTGGAAGGCTGATGTCAATCCTCAACCATATAGCTCAAGGTATTTCAGCAAGGTTGGTTCGTGGAGTTTTCGCTGGCTTTTCTACGTAAGGCAGACTTCACGCATAACTTGTTTTTCTCCTTGGGCGGTGCTGTCTTTTCCGAAAGTAACCAGGCTGCCGTTACCGCTTCTCATACTCTCGGTAGACTTATTATTCATAGGACGACAGCCAATGCACCAGTTCACGTAACAAGATGTTATGCTCACAGCCGCAGAGGGCTGGCGACCGCAGTGCCGCCGCAACCTCGCGAGCCCTAAGCTCTCCCGCCGCGGTCATATCAGTCTGGTTAATTTCGGTAAAGATTGTACCTACCACAGTCTGCATTCAAGGGCTGCAGAGTCCAGAAAGGGGGTTTCGGGAAGACGTAGAGTACAACCCGGTTTTTACAACTATTACGGTTACGTCACCCTAATGACAAAGATGTACACATCATCATCATCATCAGTCTGACTACACCCAGTGCAGGGCAAATGCCTCTTCCATGTCTCTCCAATTAACCCTGTCATTTACCAGCTGCGCCCACCCTATGCCCGAAAACTTCCTAATCTCATCCGCCCACCTGACCTTCTGCCGCCCCCTGCTACGCTTGCCTTCTCTTGGGATCGACTCCGTTACCCTTAAGGACCAGCGGTTGTCTTGCCTTCGCATTACATGCCCTGCCCAAGCCCATTTCTTCCTCTTGATTTCTACTAGGATGTCATTAACACGCGTTTGTTCCCTTACCTACTTTGCCCACTTCCGGTCTCTTAACGTTACACCTATCATTTTTCTTTCCATGACTTGCTGCGTTGTCCTGAACTTAAGCGGAATCCTTTTCGTTAGCCTCCCCGTTTCTGCCCGTAGGTAAGTAGCGGTAAGATACAACTGTTGTACACTTTTCTTTACACATACACACCTGATACACCGTGGGAACGAGTATGGTCCTCCTGGCGGAGATGTACGAAAGGGTGTTTCCGAACTCGAGATCTGAGATGTGCATCTCCATGCGCGTGGGTGGGTTCGCGGCCATGACGTTGTGGTGGTGACGCAGCGCCGTGGCGAGCATATTCAGGAATGAGGCCGACTCGTCCAGCGGTGGCTCCGGGCCCGTGTAGTCGACGCGGGACACGTTGAAAGCCTCGCCCGCTATTACGTCAAGTGCCGTCTTGGAGATGGTTTCGGTCGCTTGTGACCGCGTGGTATCCTACACGCGCCAAAAAATGCGACCACGCTGTTTTGACAAGTGGAATTAAGCATTACGTAAGAAACTTATCACCGTACGGGAAGGCATGAAGGGAGTCAACATGGACGAAGCGCGCTCCGTCCGTGTCTTGCCCCGTTTTTGGTGTGGCTAACAACCGCAGCGTAAATTCGTGCTTCAAACAAAGACCACATTACAGTTCGTCGAAAGGTTAATGATCATTGGGGAATACTCTCACTAAGGGTGACTGGTACGTAATCATTAGCATCAACGTTTCGACAAGAAGCTCGCCTTCCTGAGGACTACTCTACTCTCAACCGCACCGCAAGGGAAGGAACAAAGGCAGGAGTGAAAGAGAGAAAGAGGTGCCGAAGTGGAGGGCACCGGAATGATTTCGGTCACATGAGTATCTTTAATCTCCACTGACATCCCACAGCACACGGGCGCCTTTTGCGCTTCGCGCTCTGTCACAAACACGGTCGCTGCAGCCAGGTCCAGACCCAGATACTCCGGCTATAGCTGGAGGAAGCGGACACAAGAGGGAGTGAAGGAAATAACAGAGAAAGAGGGGCTATAGAGGGGGGTTCCTGAATAACTCCAATTCCTTGGGGCCCCGACATATGCGTTGCGATGCAGGCGAAACGCAAAGGCTCTCGTGTACTGTGCGATGCCAGTGCACTTTAAAGATCGTCAAGTGATCGAAATTGCTCCGAAGTCATCCACTATGGCAACTTTTCCTCTCTTTCTTCTTTGAACCTCAGCTTCCTTCCTTCTCTCACTACGTGTTTGAGGTGTCCTTCGCGAACTGAGACAGTTACTGTGCCATTTCCTTTGTCTAAGAACCAATGATAATAAAAAATCGCACAGCACAGGACGCCTTTTACACTTTGCCCCCATCCGAACGCGGCCTCCGCGGCCATGATCACGGCCGGTCCGTGCCATGATTTGACACCTTGTCCTCGGTCTAAGCAGCCGAACGTTATAACTACTGAGCCTTTGCGGCGTGTGCACATAGAGGCGCCTGAAAACAATCGTTCCCAACTGGTCCCCAACTGGCCGTACCAACATCCAGCCGAGGACTTCACTTCCTTCCTTCGCGGCCATTTTCTTCATGAACGAGAGCATGTTGTAGATGACGCCCGTGCTGCCGGCCGGGGAGAGGTGTCGCGCGGCCAGGTAAGCCCATGTGAGAGCCAGCGTCTTGTGGGCGAAGCTGAGGCAGTACATCCCCTTGTAAACCTCGCTCTGAGCGATCCTCTCGCGGCTGGACAGTATGTACACCACGTCCGCCTCGAAGACGGTGGCCAGGTAGAAGGTAGCGACATCGAGGCCGTGTTTCACCACAAGCTGCGAGCATGTTAAGTCGCATATCAATGCTGAGCGGCAGAAATGGAACAGCTGGTTTTCATAGTTAATTGAAAAATAGCTTTGAGCTTCGTGTTACAAGATTGGTAAATATAACCTCAACTCTTTTTAATGCGAACGCATATATATGGCTCACTATAGCAACCAAGCCCGACGTTGTCATGGTTGATCGCAAAAATGGTCGGTCCCCAGCATGCTCGGCCGGAAGATCATCTTAGATCGCTCACCTGCATGGCTGGCCTGAAGATTTCGGCGCCCTTGACTACGATCTCGTCGGTGGGCACAAGGACGAGTGTGTGGCGGTGCGAGTCGCTTACGGCGGCCACCCAGTCGTTCGCTGAGACGTTAACCACCATGTCGTTCACCGTTGCCTGCAGCGTTTGCTGCTTTTCAATGGGTTCCTTTCCAGCGAAGAACTTCTTGACGGCGGCATCTATGTCCACAAGCAGTTGCAAGGCATCTGACACGTTGTCGCGCTCCAACCAAAGCTGTGCGGAGAAAAATTAAACAAAAAAAATGGACGGGGTGCTTGAGCTCCGCCTTATGGGCATGACACGATAGCGTAGTGGATTAGTTACCCAGCACCTCAACCAAATATTACGGTGTTAATTAAGCAGCAGGAACGATGCACACAGAAGACACACCAAAAACCAGGTCACTCAAGCACTAACTGCAGCGTCCTCGTCGTTGTCAACTGCCCAGCGACAGAACAATGTCCTTGTTCGCTTCGCGACTGTGTACCGTAAAATATATAAAGAATTGGTCACTCTCTGCATTCATAGATCCCTGGGAGTCCTCACACCACTTCTGGCGCAATGTTTCAGCGGTTAAGAGATGAGCCACGCGCTACAATCGGTGCGCCTGTCTTGTGCGACCCAGGTTGCTCTCCCCGAACGACCAATCATTAATTTAACTGCTAGCTGCCACAGTGGGCAGTTTGCTCGCAATCAGGTGGGCAGGTTGTGATGACGCCGCATGATCAAGTGGCCTAAGTGGCCCACCTGGCTCGTAGGTTGCTTCTCTCGGATTTTTCGAAGATTTTTCGCTAACGATCAACGAAGCGGACGACGCCGGCGCAAGATTTTGTGCGACACGAGCCCCTTAACGCTATCGCGTTAATAACACCATCCTCAGGGCTCAGCATTGCCTTTGTGTCAGTGTCTCCGACGATTGCAATCTGAAACACAGTATGTCAAAGTTGGTATACCATCAGTTTAGCCCGATATGACTGAAAGGGCTAATGGGTTTGCGTTGCCGGAACCAGTTGTCTTTTAAAATATGGTGCGGTATGATATGGCATGGTATGGTGTGTGGGGGATCAACGCCCCAAAGCTGCACATGAACTATAAGAGACGCCGTAGTCGCTGGGCTGCGGATTATTTATGACCATTTGTGGTTCTTTAACTTGTGCTGGAATCCCATAGAGGACGGGCGTTTTTGCATAATGCGGGTTTCGAAGCCCGCACTCAAACCCGCGTCCACGGACTCATCCGCTCAAAAGCATTTGCCAGTATGCTGCAGCGGCCGTCAGTCCCTGTAAACAGATTTTACTTCTTTAGAAGTTCATTGCAAAAGGACGTCAGTCACGTTTTTAATCTCTCCAAGCGCTATGACCACGCATTTATCCGGAGTTTAACCATATCTAGTTCGGAGTGTGGTTGTCAGGCCTTTTCTTCTCGCGCTTGAAAAGCACACTGGCAGGAACGTGTTGTTTTCTGGTATGCTAGTCACACAATGCCTAGACGTGCGTTTTCCGCATGCTTTGAGTGTGCTGTCATCTGTAAGACCATATTTTCTGTCCAGTGTTTTAGGGGAATCTTCCAAGGTGCAGTAGATTAGTAATAAGAGTAAATATGTTAATAAACAATAATTGTAATAATAAGAGCACTGATAAATTATTCTCGTAATTCAAATCTACTCCACCTGTGGGGGATTCCCCCAAAACGTTTGACTAACTCTGTTCCCAATTCTAGTTACTGATCAATTCGCACTCGACCTACGAGCTACTAGCCGTCGTATACAGTTAGCGCTTTTGGCACAGCGACTGCCCCGGACAGGAGCTGGTTCCGGGTTCGAGCCCCGGAAGAGAATAAATTTTTATTTAACTGCGAATTTTCTGTGAACGCCGCATAGTTTTCTTCTGTATCGGTATGGCCTCGCTTGGGTGGATGTTAATGAGTATAGTTGCTATCTCATTAATGCGTTAGCATTATAACCCTAATGGGAACGAAAAAAGTGGTAGAGTTTTAACATAGTTAAACCGAGTAGACGTGCGAAAGCGTGTGCTAAGCCTAATTGGTTCATGTTCTTGCTTTGCTTGGTCGTCGGCTCGTCTGGCGAGGATATTAGTTCGACAGTCGTATTAGTTGATGAAGGCGACGATGTGAAATGCACAGCGGGACAGTGTGTTGCTGTTTAACACGAAGCGAGGTCAGCTACGGCAGTAGCGTAGTGCTTTCGAACAGTGGCCAGGGAAGCGGATCTGTTCGTGCCGCCGCGGGACCGAATACCAGTAGCGGCAATATGTTTTGATTTCTTCATGGGCTGTTGCTATACTAGGTCTGGCCAAGGTCACCCTCAAGGTGCACCGTCACACAAACTCGGTGAGCCGGTTAGGCCTCGTTAAGTAGTGCATTCGCAGTGGAACCTGCAGTGGCCGTCTCTCTGTGACTAACCTCCGAGGAATCAGATAAATTTCCATAAGAATTTAAGACCTCAGACAGGATTCGAACCTGCAGCGGCGCGTTGAGATCAACTTCGCCGGCCTCTGCTTTAAACCATTCGGTCATCAGTGCATCCATCCGGCCCGCATGACATCATTCCGCTAGCCTATTGCGTTGTGCTTTGGATATCATCGTCTTCATAAGCATTAATGCGCTTAAACGCAGCATGCATCAAGTCACACGGCATGCCGGGAGATCTGAACCGCCAGAGCCATATGACGAGAACAGTGGAATCCGCACAAAATGGTAGGAGATTTAAACCACCGAAGCGCAGCAGGTGCAGTGATGGCGTTGAGGCACAGCGTCCGCCTCGTGTGCAAGAAGACCGGGGTTCGAATCCAAGTTTTGCGCAATTCTCCCTCACCTGAACAGGATTTGGCCACCCTGGTGCAGTACTTGGCCAAAACCTTTCATGAACAAACCAATTAACCCCTGGCCCTCAGTCCCTAGAAGCTGCGAAGCAACTGACCAAAGCGGCGGTCAGACCTGAGACGCAGCGGAGGGTGCCAAGAATTTCTGGCTGTAGACGAGCCTTAGGTGAACATACTGGAAGATATATATATATATATATATATATATATATATATATATATATATATATATAGGGACTGTACAGCTACCATAGTCCTCCATAAAGTCAGCAATAAAATTCCAATAAGGAAGGGCGTCAGGCAAGGAGACACGATCTCGCTAATGACATTCACCGCCTATTTACAGGAGGTATTCCGAGGGCTGAATTGGGAACAGTTGGGGATAAGACTTAATGAAGAATACCTAAATAATCTACGATTCGCTCATGACAGTGCCTTGCTGAGTCACTCAGGAGATGAACTGCAAATCATGATCAATGAGTTAGGCAGACGGAGCAGTACGGTGGGTCTAAAAATTAGCATGCAGAAAAGCAAAGTAATGTTCAACATTCTAGCAAGGTAACACCAGTTCACAACTGGCAACGTGGTGCTGGAAGTGGTAAAAGAATAGGTCTACTTATTGCAGGTAGTGACAGCTGATCCGGATCATGAGAGGGAAATAACAAGAAGGATAAGATTGGGGTCGAGCGCATGTGGCAGGTTCTCTCAGATCGTGAGTAGCAGTTTGCCAATATCCCTCAAGAGAAAAGTGCACGACAGCTGTATCTTACAGGTACTCACCTACGGGGCAGAAACGTGGATGCTAGCGAAAAGGGTTCAGCATTAAGTTAAGGACAAGACAGCGAGCCATGGAAAGGAAAATGATAGGTGTAACGTTGAGAGACCGCAAGCGGGCAGAGTGGGTGAGGGAACAAAGTGCGGGTTAATGACATCCTCGTCGAAACCAAGAGAAATAAGTGGGCTTGGGCATGGCATGTACTGCCAAGCCAAGATAACCGCTGGTCCTTCAGGGTAACGGAGTCGATTCCTAGAGTAGGAAAGCGTAGCAAGGGGCGGCAGAAGGTTAGGTGGGCGGATGAGATTAGGAAGTTTGCAGGCGTAGGGTGGGCGCAGCTGGCAAAGGACAGGGTTAATTGGAGAGACATGGAGAGGCCCTCGCCCTGTACTGGGTGTAGTCAGGCTGATGATGACGATTATGAGCGGAGCAACAAATAACACGAAATGGTGTGTGAAAATTTGGTGTGAACGAATTTAGTTCGTCCACACAAAGCACACCTGAAATCTGAACCAGCATGCTGACGCATTGCATACGGGTGAGTTGTGTTGATCGCCCGTGAATTTTTCTGCCCTTTCTCGTCCAAAGTGCAGTTGTGTGAGCGTGCATAGCTCTAGGGACCAGTTTTCCAGTGGTTACTACTGCAACGGCGCAAACTATGGCACCGTTTGCAGCGCGGCTGTTGGCGTCGAATGAGTAGCCCCGTATACAGACATTAAAGCTCATACGCGCTATGCATCAGAGTCATCGCCCATTTAATGGAATCCGGGCATACCTGCAGGACGTTCTCGAAGTTGTGGAGGGCGTCTGCGCTGTCGAAGGATTGGCCTAGTTTCCCCTCCAGTGTGTAGCCTTCGTGCATATACAGCATGGGTCGACCGGCTTCGTAAATGAACCTGAGGTGGAACAGCGTGTAGACTCCAAGCTGCGATGTATGGGAAGAGAGAAAGAAGTACTGGGATAAGGGGGCAGAGTGCAGCCCTTGTGATTAACTCTAATTAATGTCCAAAGAATTCGCTTCTAAGCAGTGTAGTTGGGGTCTTTGCAGCATACATCGAGGTCTTAAGTTTTTGAGGGGCTACGACAAAGTTCTCTTTTCCTCCCAGAGGTTGCACATCATTGTCCAGAATCAAACCCATTAGTCTTACTTCTCGGAAAGGATGTAGACACGACGTCAGAATAAACGCGAACAAGGCAGTGAAAAGGGAAACAAAAAACGAGAAGGTTTAAGCAGACGTAACAACTACGCTTATATTCCACTTTGACTGCCTAACGGCCGTTACACGGGAGTGTTTATGAAGCGAGCCCGCCTTTCTTCTGCAGCGCTTAATACTTCCCAGTTGCTGCGTTCACATTTCAGTTTTTTGTGTTCGCGTTTCATTTGACGCTGATTGTTCGTCCCCCTGTCGAGACAGAACCCATTATGGTGCTAACATTATGGTTATAACAGAGGTGCTGCAAGCATGCTGCATCCGGTCACTGGCAACAGCCAGATAAGTCTGGTACTTCCCCGGCAGCGTCAAAAATGAACCGCGCAGGGAGAATCGGGGCTGTGAATAACTTAGAAAACTTTTCGAAATGCCATATTAGCGAAACAGACTCGAGTGCCAGGAGAATTTCAGCCTTAAAAATATCCGAGATACCTGTAGAAGAGACACTGCCGTAATTAATCTGGCCATCCTCCCATCGATGTGCACGTCGTAAGTTCGGAGAGGGCGGAGTGAAAAACTACTCCACACCACGCGCAAAAGGAAGATTTCGACCGCTGACCGGTGATAGGGGTCACAACTTATCAGCAGCTGGCAGAAAGCACAGCACACCGGACAACGAAAAGCTTATTCGGAGTAAAGTTGCAACAAAAGACTGCCACGCCAGAGCTTAATAATAAAAACATGATTACCAGGCACTGTTACCGTCGGTGCTGTGGCTCAACAAACTTTGACAATTTGGACTAGTTACGTGCACTGGAGGGGTTTCTTTGTCTTCAAGCTTCTCGAAAGCGGATGCGTTGTAGCGCTATGTAGTCAAAATTCGTTGTGGCACAGCGCCGAGGTTTACTGCATTTTCAAAATTCTAGAAGCAGATATAGATGTAGTTACGGTAAACTACACGCCTTTCAACAAGTAAAACGACTACCAGCAATAGTTAAAAAGTTAGCTATTCAGCATTAGTTCACCAGCGGAATAAGTAGCATGTTCCAGCTTTATTCTGACGCGCTACATTGCCGGAGAACGCTAGATCCAAAAAAGAACTCCTTTAGCTCAAAAAGCCTATTTTTTAAGAACTGCGCGTCATCTTAAGGGAACACCCGGTATAAATAATTTGTGCGGCAGGGATGATCGGTATTTTAATGTTTTGCTCAACATTCCGAAGAAAGAACACAAAGGTAAATTCTTAGCGTCGCTACTTCCTTTAACAGAATGACCAGCTACCATCGCATCTTGAAGTCAAAGAAAAGCACCGGAATAATGGTTCGGGAAGCCTTCTGTGGCATAGGGACACTATAAAGAACAGCGAATTGCCAGGCTGTGGATCACGTACTATGGAATTTGAATAAAATAATTGAAATCAGTCAGAACAATGAATAAATGACTGTCAACAAAGTAAACATGCCTAAATGGTCACGATTAGAACTGCGAGCGCTCTCTCGTTCTGAACCCCTATAATCGCGTTAGTTCAGTAAAAAAAATCAATGTCACCTGTTCGTGGTTTCAAACCGTTTAAGCTAAATCTTCTGTAATTATTAGCACACAAGCGTATTATACAATCACTTTTCCATTGAAGTTAGTAAAGCGACCGCAAGTGGAGACTGAGCCCAGGTGACTTAGAAGAAAAGCCAGGGAAAACTGCGGTCATGAAAAAGTCCTCTCCGCACTTGAGGGGTTCACCCAGTCAGTGCGGCCCGATGGGCGTAGGCCCATACAATCTACGATTGCGAAGGACATGGTTAATTAGAGAGGCTTGGCAGAGGCCTCTGCCTTGCAGGGGGCGTTGTCAGGCTGATGATGACGATGTTGATGATGATGGGCACAGGCGTACAAGAGTGAGGCAATGGCTCCTCCATTCTGTCCCCTCCTAAAAAAATCTCATAGTACGGTTACCGCTCTGTAAAGCAAGATTCAGCTAGAGCCATTTTCAGTGGTGAGAACAGTATCCTTTATTCCTTGTTACTTGTATTTTTCTTTAGAAGGGCGTGCATTACGTCACTCTGTTATCATTCGTGACGTAGCGTTGTTCTGACACTTCTCGAAGCGTGCTGCCTTAGAGTATTGAAGTGACATACTATTGACGCCACTGCAGGTTGACCGATTGGCGTGGCAGGAGAAGTGCCAATATTAGCTGTCATTGAAAAATTTTATTTGCATCGGCGGGCATCGTTTACCCCAGCAAAGATTCTAACACACCACTGCCGTAAAAATCCCAGGTCATTTGGACATCTCAAAGGCGACGTAGTGAGAACAGCACGCATACCTGCAGAGACTGCCGCACCAGGTAGCGCACCACGTCGAAGAAGGTGGCAGCATGCATCAGTTGTTGAATGAGAAGCACTGTCTGCGCCTCGAGCAGGGCATCCTTCAGTGCCACTGGAGTGCTCATGTACCGGTAACACGATCTGCACGCACAGGCGGAAAGGCGTTGGCGGAAGCAAATGAAGGGAACTTTTTATTCATGGCGACCAACGGCTGGTCTATCATGAAAAGCTGGCCTACCTTGCTGGCAAGGAACCTGGGGCCAAATCAGCAACATGTAAAGATACGCTGACCTGGTCAAGACGAATACCTGTAACACTGTACTATTCGAATCTTTGTAAAGCTCGTAGCGAAAGCCACAAGAACTTGAACTACAGGCCTCTTCCGGTAGGGTAAAAAAGCTTGAGCACCCTGCAAATGCTCTAAACAAGGTTTTGACTGCCATATCGCTCGATATATTACATCGAATTCTTCCTTCTTCATATCCTATCACCACCGCGATGTTTTGGATGTCAACTGTTTTTGAGGCGCGCAAGTGCCTTCTTTTATCTGGGTTTAATGTTAACGCATAGACTTCTTCCTTGTTGTTTCCATACTGTCCTGATTGTATTTATATACTTCATAGAATGTTTTATCCATCATCGCCTTTGCTTGTGCTGTTATTTTTCATCTGCCATCTACAATGACACCTCCTGTCGTATTTTTTCTCCTCACCTTTCTACCTGCGGATTGGTACTGTCGGTTCTTATTTCTTCAATATTTTTTTTTGCTTTGGCATCAAGCTCTATGAGACTTGACGTCGGCTTGCCCACTTGTTTCATCTGGCCTCCCCCAATGACGCGATTTTGTTTCTTGACCCCTGTTTTGCCTAATAAAGAAAAATATGATTACTCTGCTATCTTATATCAGTACGTATGCGAACTGTGAAAGTTGGTTGGAAGCCTCGGTTGCGCGCTCATGAAGGCATGTACTTTCCCACATCAATAAAAAGTTGGATGTCTGCGCCCGTGGTGTCGTTTTAGTTTGTGTTTTCTGATTTGATTTGATTTGTGATGGTTTAACTTCTTAAGACGAGTCAGGCTATGAGGGACGCCGTAGTGGAGGGCACCGGAACTTTCGACCACCTTGGGGTTCTTTAACGTGCACTGACAGCGCACAGTACACGGGCCTCTAGAATTTGGCTCTGCATCAGAAATTCGACCAGCAGCGGCCGGGATCGAACCCACATCTTCTGGGTCAGCAGCATGAGCGCCATAACCACTGAGCCACCGCGGTGGCATCGTTTCTGTCTTCTGTCCTGTCTTATTCGCACAGTCCTGCCTTCAATTCAAAGTGAACCGCGTAGCCTGCAAGAACGTTATGCTACCTCCAAAGTTGTTCCAGGTAATTGCAAAATATGGCCCGGGCCACTTTCGATATTTGACCTCGGCCGATTTGGACCAAAAGCGATGGTAAATCTCAACTGAGCACGCCAGACACGACGACGACCTCCAAATTTGGCCCGAATCATTGCCAAAATGGTATCGCTTGATCTTTGGTTATAACCATGGTTAAACCCTAACTAACTTTTTCATTTCTATTTACCTTCTAAAGACACACGCACTCATCATCCAACAGTCGTGAGGAAACTATTTTAATTGTACCTGATTCCACGGATACGTCATCTAAGATTCTTTGGACCACTTTTGCGGTAAACGACAACAACGCCCAATTTCTTTGCTTGTGGCTCATATAATGCTTTCGCATGAATATTGCAATTTTCTCGCTAGGTCTTCATTAATCAGTTAATCTACAAAACAGGCGTAAACATTGTAAGTTCTCTGTTACTTTGAAGCAGTGGGCACGAAGATGATGTTAAGCCAGCTAACTCCAGTAAGCAGCGTTAATATAAATGTTGTTGCTGAAATGATGGCTTTGTTTGGGGCATCGGGTTTAACACCCCAAATCGACTCGTGCCATAATAGATGTCGTAATGAAGAGCTCCGGATAATTTCTAGCACGTGAGGTTCTTTAACGTGCACTGACTTCGAACAGTGCACGCACTTCTATCTGTCGCCTCCATAGAATTGCGACCGCCACGGCCGCGATCGAAACCGCGTCTTTTAGTTCACCATAACCTGACCACAGCGGCGGCCCAGTGGTCTGAGCATCCGCCTCATGCGGGAGGTGCGGGGTTCGATCCCCAGTGCCGCCGGGTACCAACCGGTGATACAATGAGTACAAGCTTTTCCTGGTATAGTGCTCGGCGTATTTAGAGCTAAATGCTATGAAAATGGGTCTTCGACCCCACCTTGAGTAGAAGAAGAATACCTTGTGCCATGGCGCTCTTTGACCACAGATGCCTTTGCGCCATAAAAGTCGATCATCACCAGTTCACCATAACCATTAAACAGCCGTGGTAGCTTGAGACTGAAATGAGCCAGCCTAGTTTGTCTCAAATGGTGATTGTAGAGCGCGCTTTCGAAGTTCCCCCTTTTGACCAACGGCCCGGTGAGCACTCGACGCCTCAACGTGGCCGGATGAAACGGACGGGACTTGCCTGTAGACGGGCCCCAGTATGTGCATGCCCTGACGTTGCTCGTCCTTGCGGAATTCTTCCCGCTTGTGGAACAGCGTGAGGTTTAGCCGGAACAGCTGACTGAGCACCGATGCGGTGTGGAAACTGATGCCCGTTTGATGCCACGAGTCGCACACGTAACCGTAGAAGTCGACGCACGGGTCCTTGGTCTCGTTCAGGAGCCCGTCCAGGTACTTCCGGGCCTTTAGGCACTCTGCAAGCAAGATTTTCGCCCAGAGTGTTGTGAGCCAGCACTTCGCTGCAACCCGCCCTTCGAAGGTGAGCCATGTAGCAACAAACACCCTAGGCAAATTATGCAGCACAGACACCTCCCGTGTTTGTGAGCGTACAATGAACATGGAGGTGTAGGGGAAGGGGTATGTTACCCAAGTTATTCAGGTGACCTTGGAAAGAGAGGAAAATGAACTTCAGAGGAATTAACTGTTGATCTTGTTGGTTTTTACCTATTATATGCATCTCATTTAGCGCAAAATACGACACCAGACAAAACAAAGGAGCACACAAGACGAAACATGGACGCTACACGCAATTGATTCATTCCAGGAAAGATCAAATCATGTATATATTCGCTGACCTGCACAGGCGCCCGAGTTTTGTCTTGTGTGTTTCTTTCTTTTACTACTAACGGTAGTGAACAGCGCGAAAGACATGGACAAGGGAGACATAACTGGAGAAGTGCTGACTTGCAGCTGTAAGTTCATCAGGTGGAAAGGAATCGAAGAAGCAAAACGTTTTTTTTCTGCGCACACCCAGGCGTGATACACTCAAACACAGACGCCAGAACACACACCCACCCATGGGAATGACGAAACTGAAGTGATATGCCAGCCATTGAGATACGTGATTTCCTTCTCATGCAGCAAATAGAAGGCTTACTCACACATTGGTCGTCTAACTTCGCTATGTGAAATGCGTCCACAATTTCGCGAGACACCTTATCACGGTGCTTGAAAACAACACGCGAGTCTTGCAGTCTTGGTGAGAAATCGCTCGGCACTTCACATCCTCGAGAAAATTCTACCAATTTTGACCCATACCCATTTTCCATGCACCTGTCATGTTCTCGTAAGCGCACATTCAAGCACAGGCCGGTTTGACCACGTACACCCTTATCCAAGACAACGGAATGATGTACACAACGCCAACCTTGCACTCGGCAAACTTATAATTGTGCCTTACACCGCAACCAGATTTTCTAGCCCCTTCATTTTGCATTTGTCTTTGTACAATCGAGCGAACACGTTCGAATTTATTAGGAGCGCTGAAAAGGAGTCTAACATGAAGCCCAGAGCCGACATTCTTAAGCCCATGCACGAACTTATCTACGTACGGAACAACATCCAATTACTTTTTCCGTGAAATTTGCTCGCCTTGTTGACTCTCCACGTGTGGCTTCTTACAATTACTTAGCAAGGAACGACACACAGACGGTAGAAGCACATCAGGGAAACTAGCTTGGCGGAGACGAGATGGTTGCGTGAATAAACTGTTCATTTCATGTGCGCATGACCTCGAAACGTTAGACTTTAATCAACCAAATGATCAGGCAGGCTTTCGTAAAGGATATTCTACAATAGATCATATCACACCATCAATCAGGTGATAGAGAAATGCGCGGAATATAACCAACCTCTATATATAGCTTTCATTGATTACGAGAAAGCATTCGACTCAGTGGAAACCTCAGCAGTCATACAGGCATTGCGTAATCAGGGGGTAGAAGAGCCTTATGTCAAAATACTGGAAGATATATATAGCAACTGCACAGCTACTATAGTCCTCCATAAAGTCAGCAATAAAATTCCAATAAGGAAGGGCGTCAGGCAAGGAGACACGATATCGCCAATGCTGTTCACCGCATGTTTGCAGGAGGTATTTCGAGGCCTGAATTGGGAACAGTTGGGAATAAGAATAAATGGAGAATACCTAAATAATCTGAGATTTGCTGATGACATTGCCTTGCTGAGTCACTCAGGAGGTGAACTGCAAATCATGATCAACGAGTTAGACAGGCAGAGCAGATCGATGGGTCTAAAAATTAACATGCAGAAAACCAAGGTAATGTTCAACAGTCTAGCAAGGGAACAACAGTTCACAATTGGCAGCGAGAGCCTAGAAATTGTGCCGGAATACGTCTACTTAGGGCAGGTAGTGACAGCTGATCCGGATCATGAGAGGGAGATAACTAGAAGGATAAGAATGGGGTGGAGCGCATATGGCAAATTCTCGCAGATCATGAGTGGCAGTTTACCAATTTCCCTCAAGAGGAAAGTGTACAACAGCATAATCTTACAGGTACTCACCTACGGGGCAGAAACGTGGAGGCTAACGAAAAGAGTTCAGCTTAAGTTAAGGACAACGCAGCGAGCCATGGAAAGAAAAATGATAGGTGTAACGTTAAGAGATCGGAAGCGGGCAGAGTGGGTGAGGGAACAAACACGGGTTAATGACATCCTAGTCGAAATCAAGAGAAAGAAATGGGCTTGGGCAGGGCATGTGATGCGAAGGCAAGATAACCGCTGGTCTTTAAGGGTAACGGAGTGGGTTCCAAGAGAAAGTAAGCGTAGCAGGGGGCGGCAGAAGGTTAGATGGGCGGATGAGATTAAGAAGTTTGCAGGCAAAGGGTGGATGCAGCTGGCAAAGGATAGGGTTAATTGGAGAGACATGGGAGAGGCCTTTGCCCTGCAGTGGGTGTAGTAAGGCTGATGATGATGATGATGATGATGATGATTAAATGTGGACTTGTCATTCCTTTTGTGCGTGTGGCACGGATATTACACGTCTCAAAGCCTTCCTGTACCACGCGATCAAAATAGCTACATTGTAAAGGGCCCTCGCTGCCCAGACCACAAGGTCGTTGCGGCCTTGGACAGCATTTTAGAGTTTTTGGTTTCGTAATACGACGGGTACGGCGACCACAGAAAGTCATCGCTGTAAAAGCTTCCGCGAATTCCCGTTGGTAAATGGTTACTTTTTTTGTACCACAACCCAAAAAGCCGCCGCGGTGGCTTAGTGGTTATGGCGCTCGGCTGCTGGCCCGAAAGACAAGGGTTCGATCCCGGCCGCGGTGGTCGAATTTCGATGGAGGCGAAATTCTAGAGGCCCGTGTGCTGTGCGAGGTCAGGCCACGTTAAAGAACCCCAGATGGTCGAAATTTCCGGAGCCCTTCACTACGGCGTCTCTCACAGCCTGAGTCGCTTTGGGACGTTAAGGCCCCTTAAAACGAAACGAAACGAAACAACCTAAAACAAAACAGTATTATCCTTAATCACGCAGATAACGTGGCAAGCGCTTGGAAAACGCAACGCCCAAACCCACCTTCGGTGATGCAGGCGACGCCTTCCGGGATGCTCTCTCCGCTGATAAGGTAGAAGAAGGTGACGGTGATCACGAAAACGAACAGAAAGCCGGCCATCGTGACCACCATGACCAGGGACATCTGGTCCTTACTGCTCAACGAGCTCTCCCCAGTGTTGCCTTCCGCGGCAGCTTAGGAGGAGGAGGCAAAGCGAAAAACGTGAACAAGTCAGAGTTGAGAGTCCGGACACTGTCCACACCATTTCACTACT
The DNA here is from genome assembly GCA_030143305.2 of Amblyomma americanum. Lineage (NCBI taxonomy): Eukaryota > Metazoa > Arthropoda > Arachnida > Ixodida > Ixodidae > Amblyomma > Amblyomma americanum. Next base: position 53,722 of record JARKHS020014102.1, on the reverse strand, counting down.
TCATGCGTTGGACCAGAGGCCACGAGCGCTAAGGTAGTACAGCATCCAGGAGTGTATCATTGTCCCGTGGGAATAGAACACTTCTGAAAGGTGTCGGATCACGCTCATGGTTTGCCGTTGCAACGAAAGTAGCAATAAAAAGCGATATAAGCAAGGAAAATGCGCAAAAATAGACACGAACGAGAAGAGAACAAGGACGGGCGCCATTCTTTGTGCTCTTATCGTCCGTGCCTTTTTTTTCGTACATTTCTTTTGTTTAAGTATGTACGACATACTCGACCAACAACGTAGTCTTATAGAAAAGCGACGTGTTCTGTTTGTGTGTTTCCCTGCCCTTAATTTTATAAATAGGCCCATGGTGTCGTTTCGGTATATACGTGTACTATCCTCTTATTCGCGTAGTCCTACCTTTTACTGACATGAGCCAACTAGCCCGCAAGAAGGTTACTTTGTTGTTCCCTTTCGCGCTTGTTATAGCAAATTCCTTAACCTGCACCTATTCCCGTGCATCGCGAAGTGTGCGTTTCCTTTGGGGGCCCGTCACTGTGGTGCGGAAGTATCTGTTGCATGCATAAATTATGCTATTCGAGGCTACAGGGAATATTTAGGAACGTCTAGCACACACAGCTCGTGCATAGAGCCAACTATCGATCTAACGCCTTCGACAAGCAGCAGACTGCTCAAAATGGGTGAGGTCATTCCGGAATAGTGCTCCCCGGGCAGTGACGTCCGAGTCCAGTCACTCCTGTAATCCAGAGGCCCAAGTCCTGCGCCGCAGTCGTAACTTTTGAGCGTCGTACCCTTCTCGTGATCTAATCATTGCATGTCTAGCCGACCAATTGAAGAAGAAGCCAAGCATGCCGCAATCGTTGCAACGTGAAAATGCTGCAAGTTTGGTGCCAGAATTAGGCGCTTTAGGTCATACCCATTCAAGAAGGAAGCCCAGCTGCTCTAGGTGAACGAGAGTTTTGAAGGAGCTTGAAGTTGGCCTATATCCATCGATTGCCACGTTCTAATGAGAAATGCTGCTTTCACTCAAAACGGAGTTTTTGCAAATTCGTTGATAGCAAATACTGAAGTACAGCTTAAGCTCCGATTATGACTTTTTTTTCTCATGCGGATCTCTGAAGCTAGACCTAACCGTCACGCAGTCCTGGCCAAAGATCATGGAGTTTCTAGGGATATCGGCATCACCATTAGGGTCAGGTGTGTTTTCATCCCCTGAATGACGCACGAAATGTAAGTCGAAACGGAAGAAAGGAACATCACTTCCTATTACAGCGCCCGCCGCAGAAGACATAGTATAGGCATGAATAGCTTTCACGGAATTAGTAAGCGTATTCTTGGAAACTCAAACACGCACAAATGACCACCTTGAATAACTTTGTTTAACCTTTAGTTTTATTGAATGCTCTCACAGAAACGTGTTCGAGTATAATGCCACTGCGGGAGAAGGACCCAACGTTAACGGTTTAGAGGACTTCCTGCTAAAAATCTATAAATAAATTATTTTCATCATGGCCAGTGAGAACCTGAGTGCATACGTATCAAGATAGCTTTATATCAAAAACAATGAAAATAAAAAGAATACAGTACTGTGAAACGGTAGTGAATTCTAAAGAAAGGATAGGCAAGTTTTGTGGAAGCTAGCTCGCGTATAGCCGATGTTTCGGGCGCTGTATGCGAGGTATCAGTTGCAGAGTACCAGCCTTGCTCTTTCACTAAATATCTGATGTATGGATGGACGGAGAGGAAACACTCCTTCGTCTAAGGAGAAAGATGAATACCTTTAGAGTTGGATCCAAACACTGCCGCCCTGGAAAACTTGCCCTTAAGGAATGGGCTGCGCTGTTTGCGCAAAGGCTGCGACCTTTGCGTGTTGGACTGCTGCCTCTATACAGGCAAGCTAACGTTAACAAAAGTTCGCTGGCAGTTGCGCGTATAGTTTTATTAGCTGCAGAGGGAGCCCAATGAGGTTCTTTTCATCGCTAACGAGAGGTCCCCCTGCCCGCAGTAAGGGCACCAGCACTATGCGCGTTCCTAAAGCTTCGCAGCAGGGACAAATTGTGAGCGAGACTCACATTGAGGCCTGAGAGACTTGCGGACCATCTTGAACATGGCCGCAGCAGTAACCGACTTGCGCCGGCCGACGGTATCAAGGGGACGGCTCTTGGCGACCTTGGGCGGCTCTTCGCTATTCTTCCCGTCTTTGGCTTTGGCGCCGGCAGCGGCCGAAGACCGGGATGGAGACCCGATTTTCACCTTACTGGCGACCTTCTTGATCTTGGGAGAGACTGAGCCAGTGGGTGAAGCCTTGATGGGGCTAGCAGCACCGCGATCAGGGCTTTTTGTGCCCGCTGTACCAGACATGGGACTCCGGGCGCCGGCCTTTGGACTCATGGCGCCAGACTTGGGGCTGGCGATGGCGGCCTTCGTGCTTGAGGCTCCTGCGCCTTTTCTAGCAATCCCAGTGCGTGGACTAGCGGCACCACTTCGCGGACTCACGGCGCCGGTCTTTGGACTTGCCACTCCGGTCTTCGGACTCGCGGTCCCGAACCCTGCACTGGAGTCGTCAAGTTTCGGACTCAGGGCGCCGGATTTTTTCTTCGGCGAGTTTGTTTTAGACTTCACGGTGCCGTCTCTTGGACTCACGGTTCCTGTCTCAGGGTTCGCGATCCGGGCCCTGGGACTCGAGTCATCGTGTTTGGGACTAGGAACACTGACTTTCGTCTTCGGCAGGTTTGTTTTAGAGTTTGCGGTGGCGGTTCTTGGACTTACGGCTCCGGTCTTAGGACTCGCGATTCTGGCCGTAGGAGTCGGCACTCCAGATTTCGGACTACGAACGCCGGATTTCGGTTTTGACGAGACTGCCTTTGACTTAGCCACGCTGGTCCCCGGAGTTGCGGATGAAGACATTGTTCTAGCGATTGTACTAGGATTCCAGATGCTGGACCCTTGCCTCCAGCCTCTGAACAGGGATGCCCCGCCTTTGGCCCCGCAGTGTTGGTGCTGCTTACGCTGCCCAGAGCTTGACCTTGTTGATACTGCGTTGCAAAACGTGGGAGGCCTGTAAAGGTCGCTGGTGCGAGATGATCGCATATTTATAATTTAGGAATACACAGAAACTCACAAGCATTTGCAATGAATAGATTGTGTTGCGCAGACATCTGCAAACTCAGACCTTGCTTCCAAGCTACAGCTAACATGAAAATGGCGTTCTATCTCGACGCAGACCGCAGTGGCGATTCACCATGCCCAACTAACGACACAGGGTGCATAAATGAAATTTGTCCAAAGGCTGGTGTCAGCCACATCCCAGAGGCACGTATCTTTTTTCCGTCAGCCTCCGCTGATCTCTGCTGGTGGAAGCTCCTAGGATGCTAAAGTCACGTGCAGAAAAGTTGCTGACCTCTTTCAGGCGCCAGCTTTGTGATGTTTCTGTCAAAAGCAAGCAAGGCAACTGCTCTATATTTCAAGATCCTCATATGTTTGGCGTTTTATATAACACCGCTCTAAAACGTTCCTCAGGTGAGCGGCAATGGTTCAGTATGGCTGCCAGGTTTTCGCGGTAGCGCGTTGGAATTCTCGCGACTCGAACGTCTCAGTAGACATAACTGCTTCATTGGGCGCGAAGGACTTCTCGTTGAAAAAAATAAATCTGTACGCAATTATTGCTCTGTCCGTGTACATGATCATACTCCTACCTGATCATACACCTACCTAATCTTACACGTAGGCCTCATATCACACATCTCTGCAACATTACGTTAATTAGTTTTGTGACGTCGGGTTAGGAAATCATGCACACATCCGGCTACCTCGGTATTCCGGCTGCCTCGTTCAACCTTTTTCGTGGGACCTGGAAATTTTCAGCCAGTGGCATTGCTTACCACATCCGCTGCGAACCGCATTCAGCGGCTATGCAGCAATGTAGTTACAAATCCTATGTGTTATTGAACTCTCAGGTCGCGTAAGTGACCATTATTTAGTCCTAACAGAAAGCTGCACATGCTAATCGGCTTCAGTAGAGTCCGTTACCGGTTGTCAAAGAGCCTTGAAATAGCGTACAAGTTCTATTATTCTACGTTTACTTAAATACGCTAAGAGAATAAATGCGTTTAGCGACGCAGGGAGGAAAACCAGATGTGACCTTGTGCAATAGAGCCTAATGACAATTTATATAATCACTATTTTTATTAAGCGTTCACAACAAATTGGCCCCTAAGTTTCGAATGAAATTTAACTCATCCATTTCAGTGTATCCGGGTATGAAAATGTCACAAAAAGGTATCAAATTATTTCTTTGGGTAAAACGTAATAAGGTGACTCGTATGCCAAACATTTTATGCTGAATGATGATAGGTTTTACACGAAATCAGTAATGCTCATTGAAACTCATTGTGAATCTGCAAGATGGTAGGGGTAAGCTCGAAGCACTGGATTTTTATTCCTCGTAAGTATGCCGTGTACGGTGAAGTTAAGAAAATGGCCGCGTACTTTCTTCGTAGACTTTCTCGGTCAAATGAACAGTACGCTTTGTGACAGCTGCGACTCGATCGAAACTGTGAAAGATATCCTGCTTGAGTGTCCAGCGTATGCTGACGAGCGTACGTACGATGAACATTGCATGGAGAAGCTCTCCCTGGTGCTTCTAACTATGAACAGTGTTCGAGGTCTCTTAGCCTGTCTTACGCCGCAGAGACATGTAAAGGCATATTTGTTTGCATATTGAAATGACACTGAACATCTTAACAAGCTTTAATTTCACTTTGCGTGCTGTCCTCAAGCACTCTTCCCGCAGTGAACTTTGTCGGCCGATGTGTCGGACCATGCACTTTATTATTTCATATCTTACGTTATTACTCGGCGATACACCTTAGTACGCATTTAATGGCCATATTTAATTTTCTCACTCTTTTATTTATTTTATTTTGCCTTTACCGCATCACTCCCCTTCCGTCTTTATCTCCCAACTTCCCTTCCCTAGGCAGAGTAATCTGCCAATGATTTTTAAGCACCGGCTAAAATCTCAGTTTTTTGTTTCATTAAAGGTTTCTCTCTCTCAGCCGGCAGTCCTTAGACCAAGCGGTGCGACTTAGAATTTCAGGAAAAAAACACTAAGTCTTGTTCCTTTGAAGTAACAGTTTAAACGCACGTTGGAAACAGAGAAAGAACTGTGACCGAGATAGAATTTCAGAAAAACATCAAGAACTGTGACACAAGCCGAGACCAGGCAACCGACACAAAACCCTGGTGGGCCCCAGAACTGTGCGCAGGACGAGACTCTGCGCTGGCAAGCAGAGCTCCACTGATAATCGATTCACTCACGTGTCTAGGCGGGAATGGCTGCAAGGTCGCCCCGAGGATAGCCGCGGCTTGAAGTCTGTCTTGACCAGTGGTGATTCACGTCTCTGGGAAGCAAGGCAAGAAAAGCGTGGCGTACTAGATCGCAGGATTCCTCCTCTTCTTCTGCTTTCGCTTCCTGTTCTCGCGCGTCGCGAGCGCCTACGTTCGTGTTTCAGAGCTTTAGAGCATTAAAAAAAAATAGGTGGGACCAATTGCTTTGACCCAGAGGAAATACGCTAGCATATATTTTGTCTTGCTAATCTCTTCCAGCTCTGATTCTACTGCGATTCGATTAAATTTCAGATTTTATCCTTATCTATTTCTATTCGTAATCACTTCTTTTATTCATTTTTGCTGAGTTCATCATCATCATGAACCTGACTACACCAAGTGCAGAGCAAAAGCCTCTCCCAAATCTCACCAAGTAATCCTGTCCAGTGCCAACTGCGGCCACCCTATTCCCGCAAACTTCTTAATGTCATGCGCCCACCCAACCTTCTGCCGGCCCCTGCTACGCTTGCGTTCTCTTGGAATCCAGACTGTTACCCTTAAGGAGCACAAATTACCTTGCCTTCGCATTACATGCTCTGCACAAGACCACTTCTTCCTCTTAATTTTCATTTTTGCTGAGCCACTGTTTCCTTTTCTTCACCTTCCAGCTGCCATAGTTGGAAGGTGGGGGCTTCCCACAGACACCGACACCAGACAGTTTTCGCCTCCCTGAACATCATAGTGCTACCGCATTAAAATTTACTGCGCCACGTTGGTTTAAACATCTCGTCATGTGACCATCGCAAGACCCATTGTACGTGTTCATTAGCGATGTTTTTAGCGTACGCGCGGCACATGATGTCTCTTCCACACGCCACCGCTGCCACTTCAAGTCAATGGCGATAAGGAGATGCCACTGTTTTCTCGTTTTGTTGATCGATCCTCAACCAGCGCAAGAAGCAATCACCTTTGTTGTGTACATCCCTGCCAATTAGTCATCACTGTGAAAATACCGTGCCTTCATTCCCCCAGGAAAAGCTCGCTTCTTCAGCATATCAGGAAACGGCGTTGGTCTGTGTCATATTCGTTGACGTTCCTCCATCTTGACCGCCCATGAGATGCTGCCTCAAATTTTGCAATTACCCAAAAGGTCTCTATTCTTTTACAGGACGACGCGCCGTCCTGTGCTCTCACTCGGTCTGACTCCATTCCGTTGGCTTAATTCTTGTAACCGTTTACCAACAAACCGCCGTGCTCGCAGAATTGGTAACGAATTTGCTCAGGACGAACTGATGGGCTAGTTGGATACACATACCATATACGCTTGTGGTGTTTTCTGTCAGTCTTCGTGCCTTTTTTGTGCGCCGGGAATCATTTGGTATGTGTAACCAATTAGCCGACCAGTATGTCCTGAGATATAACCCTTTTATATGTGCTAGATAAGAAGGTGTTTGTTGAGCACAGGGCTAGCGTCATATTTGCCGCCAGTGCTCCGTCCCTTCCAATCTAGAAATTTAGCCATTTTCAAAAAGACTCTTGTGATGTCGACGTTGCGTGCTTTCTAGACTTGATAACGACGGGAGGAGGGGCTTCTCTGACTCCTTTGTGATTTATCTTGTCTTTGGCGTATCTCATTCCAATGAAATAATGGCGACTGATGCATGTGTGCTTATTATGCCATTGGCGGTTTTTGAGGAAAGGAGCTGACGCACTAACTGTCTCACATATCTCGACAAACACATCAACCGCGCCGTAAGAGAAGGGATGAAGGAGTGAGTGAAAGAAGAAAGGAAGAAAGAGGTGCCGTAGTGGAGGCCTGCGGAATAATTTCGACCACCTGGGGATATTTAACGGGCTGCGAGTTCGCACGGAATACGGGCGTGTACTGCGTTTCGCCTCCTGCAAAACGCGGAATTGTGTGGAATTATGTGAAACATATATTCAACTTCCATGGTGAAGGTTCACGGTTCTTGTAGTAGGCAATATTTTATGCATGTGTCCGGGACAAGAGGGAAAAAGTAAGCCTGAAGAAACTTGGATATCTCTATTTGCCATGCGTTCCTGTCTTCAACGGTTATGCCGAGGGGGCACTTTTCCTAGTAGGGTTTACTGTCGAAGAATGATCCTACGTAGAGCCCATAACTTCAGTTTAGCTCAGTCCTCAACTTGTCTAGTCCTATACGTTCACAGTTCTTCACTGCGCCAAGTATATTAAAGCGATAGCCTTTAATGGCTGATACTCGCGGTGACCGTCTGTCTGTTACATCGCCAGCTAGGTCACGTGACATTGTGATGCCACGTGATCTTCAAGTCACGTGACCTTAAGAACACCGAAAGATCTATAATTTGAGTAAAAATTGCTCAAAAACGAGGAAACGTCGATGATGACGTCACATCAGACGAAGAAGTGTGATACGCCGCCAAGCTACAACTGGCGACTCACTGCGCATGCGCAGCGTGACGTCACCGCTTCCTCTGCATTGCTCGCGCCAGATGCTCTTCTCTGTCGCGGAATGAATTGAAGCGCAGCAAATTCAAATCAGTGCAATGAGTCGCAAACGGCTATCGCCTTCCCGCAGTTAAGAGATATCTAAGTGCCTGTAACGAATTTTTTGCTTAAGGCGCTTCGATAAGAAATTTGCTTACAATGGCTGACAACGCCACGTGGAGTGCACAGCAGGCTTACGTGTCCGCTTTCGGCCCTATATTTTCAGTTTGTTGTTTTTTCCTACCTGTTCAAGGAAAAGTTCGCACACAACAGATTGGACATAGGAAAAAAAAACACAGACTAGCGCAGCCTCTCTGCTTTGCCCAATTGTTTCTTTGAAATGATCGTTCACTGAGTGGCCCAGCAGTGTGAGCTATCACCTTTTCTACCATTATTTTCTAATGGGCGTAGCCCTTGGCATGTAGTGGGGCCCAGCGGCCTATTCCAAATATTAAATTGATTTCCATGCTTCACAGCATACGTCCGCCCTCTCCGCAACCGACGTCACCCATGCGGGTCGCCATAAAAATGCGCCACATTGCAGAGGCTTCTCGTGCTGAGCGCCAGGCCGACCCTGCTTCTAATTTTCCTCTTTTCCAATATTCCAAAGCAGCAGGTTCAGCCGACAAACTTGCGGGAGGAAAAGGAAAAAATAAGATTAAACTGGCACCACTGAACAAACCAATCTCCTGCACTGCTATATGTTGGTGCTTCTGAATGCCTCGGAACAATGAGATAATGATCCTGGAACCTACGGTACTGTCAGCGCTCAAGTACTGTTCATTCAGTAAAGACTCTTCCCTGTGCCAGATCATCTTAATACCCGGCCGACAAAAGATCACTGATGCTATGCGTTCTGTTCTGTGCAGGATTCGGCATTGAGAAAATAAAAATCGGGTAACATTTGACAATGCATTGGGACTGGCCGAAACATCTCGCTATCTTCATCCGTGAGCGCAGGGACGTGGCTACTGATAACCTGCCTACCAGCATCAGCCAGTTCAGGTAATAACTGTCTGTACTTTACAGTGCCATCAGAAACTGCGTAGAGCTGTTAGAGGCCAAGTATTGGCTTCTTTTACAAGGGTTCTAACCAACAGTATAGACTCTTTAAAACCCAGTGTCAGAATTGAAGCCAGGCAATTACCGCCTGGTTCGGCCAAAATTCGCGCAAGTAAATACAGCTCTGAACCGGTGGCTCCTCTTCACCTTTCTGGCTACCGCTTCGTCTTCTACGGCGAGGTCAACTTTGCCACGAATCGCATCGAAGCGCCAACGGCGCTCCGGATTGATGTTTCGGTACACTTACCCGAGACTTCACAAAAAGCCACTGTTTTTCTGAATCGAGACTTCATACCAGAAACACCGCTGATAACAAGTCGCTCCACTTTCATTAAGGCGCAAAGAATTCTATCAGGCAAGAACAGGGTCCTTCTATGTTATCCATAGCTTAGGTTCCAGTCCTATCAAGATCGTTACGGAGCTGGGCAACACTACAACTTGAAGCTACAAAACTTCAGCAGAAACTGGCGCAGAGGTAGTGTGTCTGACCATGCATTCTAGGTTTCGTAATATATTCGCACGATAAAAATAAAGAAACCAGAGAGGTATTGGTAAAGTTTATTGAACTCCAATATGCCGTTAGGTCACGTTAACAGGAGAAAAATTTTGGTGTCAGGAACTAGTTCCTGTGACGAGAAACATTTTGTTTCCACTAAGGGAACGTGACGACCAAGTAGAGCACTTCCAAGATCCACATGTAAACACTTTGCAAAATATCACGCTAAACAATTGCGAATAGGTTACACAAGAATTTACAATTCTGTGCATTGTGCATCACATGAAGTGCGGGAAAACACTCAGCAAGCAGCACGCATGGCCACTCCTATTTTTTATTCGCATGGTCTCGTGGCCAAAGGACAGCCTAATGTAGGCTGACTGCCTTTGAGAGTTGCGGACTCTTAACATACGCATTATGCAGAGCAAATGCAAACAAACATCACAAGGGGACAGCATGCATCTTTTGTGTCATAAAACTTCAACCTGAGAGAATCAACGAAAATGTGACGCAATTTAGAGCGTCATTGTTCAACGTCGGGAAATAGACGAAAGTGCAATTCAGTTAGACACAAATATGTATATGCAGCTACGATGAAGATAGTACATCAAGGGCTGCAGGTTGGCATTGTGTTCAGTGTTGCCGTACGACATGTACATGAAAAAAAAACATTGAACATTCAGAAAGTTATGAGTTGGTTAGGGAGGATGGTTTGCGTCGGATGAAAGCTCAACCCCATCGAGGCCATCTCTTAGATGAGCTTTCTGGAGTGGTTCCAAATACCAATTCCAGAAAAAACGCACAAGGCTCACTGCTTTACTTGCCAGAAACACATTAGAAGTAGCGCTGGTCTAAATCAACCCACGTTCTTTATTCTTCATGTGGTTAGCCACGGCATTGAACGCTGTTATCCTAGCCTCGTTAGCCTAACATTCACGCACAGTATCCAACGCTGATTCACGAAACACTCTTCTTCGGTTGTTTATGGCTTTGGCGTGCGTCGCCGCAGTGGCTCAGTGGTTATGGTGCTCGGCTGCTGGCCCGAAAGACGCGGGTTTGATCCCGGCTGTGGGGATCGAATTTTGATGGAGGTGAAATTCTAGACGCCGTGTGCTGTGCGATGTCAGTGCAGTTCAAGAACCCCAGGTGGTCGAAATTTGCGGAGCCCTCCACAATGACGTTCCTCGTAGCCTGAGTTGCTTTGGGACGTTAAACCGCGATAAAACCACAGAAAACAACCATAAGCATGTTAACGTTGGCAGAAAAATTTTGTCGTACGAAGTTTAGATCAAATTCGCCTCCCTACAAATTTTAGTTCGTTCCGAAAGCAAAAAGGGCGCATCCTCAGTTAACAGAAAAGACTGGCATGATTGGCACCAGAGTAGAAAAATTTCTCTTTAAAAAGCTGCGACGACATATAATCATTCTGAAGCAACACTTCCGTTTGGATCGGCTCTTTACCGGAAACCTTACACGAGCGTCGTCGAGTGCGGAAACATTATTCCAAATGGATTTTTTAAGCCACTTTTTCACCTCGGGGCAACAGTAACTGATGTCAAAGTACACTACGCCTGCCAAATGGAATGTTACTATAAACATATTTTCGCCTAGTAAACTTTGAAGGGCGCCACTTCTGTTTTTGGATGAATAAAACATACACTCGTAAAAATGGGTTTAAATATAGGACGTTTCGGGACCACTACGGGTCTCTTGTTCATAATGAAGATGGACGAAATGGGCCGCTTCTAAAGCGCGCTTATAAAAAAGCGGCCCATTTCGTCCATCTTCATTGTGAACAAGGGACCCGTAGTGGTCCCGAAACGTCCTATATTCAAACCCATTTTTGGCGAGTGTCTGTTTTATTCATCCACTATGTTTCCCCCTCGCCAGAGAGGATTTTGTCGAATCCTTGACTGCACTTCCGTTTTGGGCATCTTCTGCATTGCGCATGTTCCGTTTTTACGCACGTTCTCTTTGTACGCATGATGTATGCTCCGAGTAAACTGTGCGAAATAAATGCAACTTGTTTGAGACACCAGATAAGAAGTAATTGGACATGCTAAACTAAGTCTATCTTTACAGCCGTTGGAGGCGCATTGGTCCTTGTTTTTGGAAATGACAGCTTGCGAGAGGCGAGCATTGGCGATAATAAAAAGAGTAAAGTTGGTATGTATTTGAGTGGTTTAAACGAACATTTTCGCTCGAGTCCCAGTATGGCTTATTTGTAAGCTCCTTATTTCTGTTTCGCCAACGATACAGCGCACCAACTCCTGGTCCTCTCTGCTGGCTGGTGTGAAAGCTTTTTAAACACCATTTTATTCTACAAAGCCCCTCATGATGCAACCTGTATGCAAGGTAACACACATCGCGACGTGAAATTGCAAGTTATTAGCGGTAGTCTTAATTGCTTGTTCAAATGAGAAAAAGGCGAGTAAAATCGATATGTAATTGAGTGGCTTAAACAGAGATTTTCGATCGATTCTCAGAATGCGACCTGAAATGCGACCGACTCCCAAGAGAAAATTAAAAATGGCTTCCGAGTCGTAAATGCTGAAAAAAGAAATGATTAAGGTTGTTCAAGTAAAAATGTGACTACCAGTCCTACCTTACGCGTTCTAAAGCAGTGCTCTAATCCGTTAAGCCAGAGAAGCAACGACAATCTGCAGTATTAATTGTGCATTAATCCTTTCTAAGAAAAATTTATATTCCGCTAGATGACGCAGCTGAACTAGTGCGCTGTACCGTTAACAGTTTGGGAACACGCCGCTAGGCTATCACCACTGCAAATCATGCCTCGAGTTAACTGCAACACACTCGCCCGCTGTGCAGTGCACATCGTCGTCTTCATTAACTTATAATACTATCGAAGTAATATCGTCGCTAGAAGGACAAACGACCGAGTGAATCATAACAATGATCCTACAGAGCCTCAGTCACCTACAGAGCTGCTCTCAAATTTCGCAGCAGGGAGTATAACAACTCCTTAGAATGTTTGCTTAGTTTATGTAAATATTCTTTATGGTCCATATTTGCTTTATTTATTTTATTTATTTATTTATTCATACTGCCGGCACAGGCCAAGGGAGGAGTTTCACTTTTACAAGTACACATTTTGTTAGAACTATTGCATGTAAAATACAAAAAAAACAGAAAAAATTACTAACTCTTTGAGCATTAAGAGCTCTTGCGCGTCACTGACAGCACGTGATATGACAAAATGTTGACGAGAAGGAAATGAATATTTCAGCAAACAAATATTACAGCAGCTGTGGTGCGATGTGAAAAAAAGAAAGGCGCGCGGCCGTAATAGCAAAGTACAGCAATTGTAATTAAGAGCAGGTCCGACTGGCAGAAGTTAAATAAAAGAAAACAGGGAGTAATGTACAGAAATAACTTGAAGAATGACAGGTAAGAAGGCTAGTATACAAAACAATTTTTATGCACTCAGAGAATATTCCCGTAGTGCAGCTTCAAAGCCCTTGGTCTAAGAATTTATAACTTCATTGGGTAGTTTGTTCCAGTCATCTATATTAGCTCACGAGAAAGGAATAATGAAAAGAGTCGGTCCTGTAAGTCAGTGGTTTGATATGTTTAGTGTGTTTCGTCCTTGGCCGGATGGAACTGTCTGCTATATTGTACCTTTCTAGGTTTACTTTTTAATAACCACGCAAAATATGATAGAAGAAAACAATCCTATTGTGTTCCATTTTCTTCTTAACAGTCGTTAGTCAGCCTTTTTTCTAAGTTCCGGAACTGACTGTATTCTAGAATAACCATTATAAATGAACCTAAGAGTCTTGTTCTGCACACGTTCACATTTCAAAATATTCTGCTCAGTGTATGGCTCCCAAATGGGGCTTGCGTAAGTAAGTAGCGGCAGGACTATCCTTTTATATGCTAACAACTTCACACCTGGCGTGGCGTCAGTAGGCTTCTTCCGTAGCGTCCAAAACTTTCTGATCGCCTTATCACAAACTTGATCTATATGCGCTGACCAATTTAGATCATATCTCAGGCACAAACCCAAGTACCAGAACTAAGCGACATCTTTTAGAATGACATCATGAATTTTATAAGAAAGTACAAGGGGTTGTTTTTACGCGTCATATGCATACAAGCGGTGCCTTTGATTTTAGCTTTTAACTATCACTATTCATCCCATGTTATCTCGGAGTGATGCCTCATATGGTTTTATTATACATTCTCTGGACTCTGGTATTGTACAATCAAAGCATCCATGTACTTTGTAATATCCACGGATCTAAGCGAATCTGCCTCTCTGGATATGTACAGCTTCGTATAGCAGGTGGCTCACTGTCAGTATCTTGTGTCTCTCTCTTCGTGACACAGAATATAAGGGGCTGCATTCAGCACCAAAAGAGACACTTACGCCCCTTAAGGCGAATTTTTTTTGACGCTCAGAAATACTTTGGCATGCCGCAGCTCATTAGAACCAAATATATTTTTGTGTCAACTGATAACGCATTTTAATTACGAACGCTAATTTCTAGAAAAACAATATTTGTCGAACAGCTCATTAGGCTTCCCAACGTAGTTTTTAATATTCGTTGACTTCCTTTACGTCGTTCACACTACGTTTTGTGCGTGCGTGCCTCTGTTGACTCCTAATACTAGAAGTTCCAGACGATTCATATAGAGGCCGCGGGATATTATCACAACTGAGCTGAACAGAATTGAAAGGAATGCAGATTTTATGCAGTAAAGCGAAAAATTATTAAAACACTTAAATAAATGCTCCAGCGATGAAGCTTCCGCTTTTTGATACCTTATCTCAGGAGTCCAAATACCTGGCGCTTGCCAAATCGAAGCTCCAAGGAAAAAACTGCACAAGAAAGCACCAACAAGGCGCTAAAACAAGCAAAGAATGCTGACAGCTCATAAAGGCCAATACGTTTACTTTGATCAATACCTTCATGGCGGCTTTTATGAAACCCTTTTCTGCGGCCGCAGTTTCTCCATCCAGAGCCACGTGGGTACAGCCCAGTCTCCAGTAACCGGCGCAAGACATTTCTATACACTTGTGCGTGGGCGTAATCTTTCCTAGCAGGACATGTGCACCATACTACATTCATCCGGTCTCGTGATTCGACGTACTCGCGTCTGTGAATTTCCCTGAGACATTCGTTCACACCCCGCACAATGCAAGCGGAATGCGGCCTCTTTGCGCAGCGAAGACACCCTCCCTGACTCTTGAATACAAGCTGACTGTCGTCCCTCCTGGTTTGTAAGACGCGCCTGAGCTTAGTGTATAGAGTGGGACGGAATGCCACAGCGAACCGAGGATATTTGACTAGCCGCGCGAAGTGCGAGGTCATGCAGGGAGACAGCCTGTCAGTGTCGAGTGCTTTCTCCAGTTCTTCCAAAGTGTCAATAAAATTCGGGGGCACCGTGACACTTAGACGCGAGGTCAGCTCACCACGAAGGAACACTGACAAAGGCATTACCCCAATTAGCCAAACGAGCTGAAACAGTTTCCAAAACGACCACCTGCGGAGAGAAGTGTGTTCTCGTCGTCCGCTGTCCATCGGCATTGAGGTGGAAAAAAACGAAGCCATCAGGTAAAACGCGGAGTCTATATCAGGGTATGTCCAGGGTGTATCAAACTGTTTTTCCATCACGAGGACAAGCCAGAAGGCAAGGAATGAGAGTAAGATGAGGAGAAGAAGGAAGGGCGAGTTTCTCACTACGAGAAAGAAAGAAGTTTGAGAAATGTATGAGTATCTCCATGTGTAAAATGTCTCGAGATAATGGTCCAACAGCAGTGGAATTTGTGAATGTTCGAAGGCATACATATTCACTATTACTATTGAAGCTATCACGTCAGCTTCGCCACGATTTGTCGCCTCGAAAACACTTGAAAGATTTGCATATACCTTAAACCTAAGTGTTGCGTTCTTGGAGCGGAACGCTTGGAAGATTACGTGGGTTTCCCGAGACTGACATTCGTACTTTGGGTTGCCGTGACAGGAGAACGTAATTTCGTTTTCTTCAGGCGGCAATGTGAAACTTGTTATACTCCTGTCGTCAGCGAGAGAGCACATCCGAGAGAAGATAGTGGCACGCAACACGGCCGGGATGCATTTTCGGAGAGGCGACGAGCATGGGAATACCTCACGCGTGCCGCAGAGTGAGAAGCTGGTATTAAGTGCTGCTAGATATTCGGACTGCACACCGACTGGACCATCGTGAAACAAGATCCATTCGGTGAAATAAGAAACAGTGGGGTTGGCTAAAAAGTGCATGACGCACGATCTCTTCTTCTCGCGTGCGCCGACGACTACAACCACAGTGCGCACATTGTGCTTTCTGTTCTTAACAAGAGTGTCGCTGAATTCTTTGCCGCAGCATGACCACCGCGTTGACTTGTCTGAATAAGCCTGCATGAGGACACCTTCGAATAGCTCAATGTAGTTTCCGCACAAGAGAAAGGCCACGGCATCGTTTGGACGGATGCGTTCTTGTAGTAGGGTTGAGGCGCTGCCAAGCACCTCATTAGACGCAGGAAGAAAGCGTGGTTGAAGAAGGCGCCCTCTGCTTTGGGCTGGGGCAAAAATTCCAATGTTAAACCACATAAATAGATAAAGTTTCATCGCTTTCACCGGACAAGACATCGTGAAATGTTGTCGTGTGTGCTTCTTCTAGGCTCACGCGCCTCGCCGTTTGAAACACCTTGCGTGAAAGTGAAGTACAACAGCTGTAAATGTAGGGCGTTATTAGATTTGATACCGAACTCACCGCGACTTGAAGGACAGGCACTTCAATCTTGAAGAAACAAATATAAAAAATATATGAAGCACAACTGAAACACGAATCACCCAGTCGGAACGCTAAGCGTAAAGAATATCGGCTCGTCTCTTCAACTAACACTACCGGTAACTCTCGTGAATGTCTACTCTTCGGTGTCGGATATTGCAGCTGTTTCTGAAGCAGTTTCTTCAGCAGGCAAGCACCTCGTCCACGTACATGTCGTATCCAGGTTGTAGCTCGTCAACAGCGCCGTTCCCTGGAAAGGAAGGCATGCTCTGTAGCAAACATTGTTCCCGTTAAAAGAATGTGGTTACTCTAGGAAGTCTGAATTTACCAGCGCTATAGCTTTTCTGAAACAACGTAAAAAGGCAATACCAAGCTTAATAATACGAGGATGACCGACTTGGACTAGCGTCACAATCAGGAGCTGCATTTCTCCTTACACTCAAGAAACACTGGAAGAGGTCATCTCTCTTTTAGGACTTTTAATAAAAAAAAAATAGTGCTTTAACAATGTACTGTAGAGAACCAGAAAGTAAACACATCCAGGCAAGTCAGCCATTTTTCATTTGAAGAATGTCCATGACTGCTACCGGTTTATAAGCACAGATGGTAATTATCATCCACTGCCATCATGTACGCGACAACAAAAATGCGTCCGCTTATCTGACTGCAATATTTTGCAGTAGTCCTCCGCCCTTCAAAATTTCTGTAGCAGCTTCAGTCAATCCGGACAGGCTGATGCTCTCAAAGTAACAGCACGCGGTTGGGCATGGCTGTGCTCATGCTAAAATGAATCATTGTGAAGTGTCTTCGGATAAGAATTGTCATGCATACGTAGAGAACAGTATTGATCCTGAGATGCGTAATACAACAACGACGCAAGCCTCATTGCATTTCTTTTAGGGACAAGCTGCATGATCAAACGTATAACAGTACATAAATCTGAAATCTCTGGCTACATGCCGCCTGCTGTCGAATGCCGACGTGATTCCAGAGCGTCTGGATTCGCGTTCTCTAGAACGCGTGTTCCAAAGCATCGCCTTGATGTTGGGTCCCGGAGCAGAAGTGCAGAGCTGCGAGTCTTCTTGCATGTGATTATTATGTGAACAGAAGTGAAAGGCGATCGTTTATGTCAATGCGAAAACCACAACGAACTTAAAGAAAGAGAGTGAGTACGTGTTCGTAACAGAAACAACTCAACTTTCTGCGAGCCAAGTGACGAACACAGGCCGTTCACTCTTGGAGTGAAATAATATTTTGTATACTTAGGGCTCCGTAATATTTGCGAACTGATCTACAAGAACAAAGCTCCGCTATTCGCAAGCTATTCTCTAAATGCACGTACTAAGCTTGAAATCTAGAAGAGAAGAGTAGTCGCTACTGCTGACGAAAAATTGATTCACCATTGCGATTCGTAGCTCCCAAAAATGTCCGTCTTAAACGGTCCTTAAACGCAGGCTACGTCAAATCAATGTGGCTCTATAATTCCTGCAAAAGGAAAGAAAGTTCAATTACACCGAAACACACGACCCAGAATGGCAACTACCGATCATATTCAGTTCTGAAAATTCATCCCAAGCTTGTGTTCGCGGCGTCTGACGGAAATGATATCCCGATTATCTCTCCTAAACTAAAAAAAACAGAGCACAGAGGAAAATAGTACATTCATAATTATATCAGAAACTTTTATCTGCGTGTATGTTTTTGGCATGTCTTTATACTTAAGCCCAATTTCTGTTCTTCCCCAGCAACATCGCTCTGGCAAACTAAGTCTTCTCATATTGCGAGAGAAATACAGAAACAGATGCAAAGAGGTATAAAAACAAAATACCTCTTTCCTTTTAATTTACCCGTCTGTGAAGTGACCCTATCAGAGCACCGACAACTTTTTTATTCTCACTTGGCAATCGAAACGGCGCCCTACACAAAATTTCTAGATGTACAATAATTTGAAAAAAAAAATCCCATAACCTCCACACAGCGTGTCCTCTACGTTTGGCTACTCTAAAGGCTTCAAATTATCTTCTAGATCGAAGATTTCACTTCTTGTCGTTCATAAATATAAAGGGCTGTCGGCTATAAAATTGATGCCCTTCCCTCTGAGTACCAAGTCATTTCCATTTCAAATTTCCTATTTACAAGTATTTTTCATTATTCAAGGGCTGCATTTAGATGTTTTCTTACCTGCGTCGTGCCCTCGACGTTGATATTTCAGTCAGGTTTGAAAAAAACTTCTGCATAGCCAATATAGCGTGTCTTAAAGATCGAATGGTTCGCACTCAGATATTTCTCCTATCGTCAATGTTACTAGTTTCTATCGGATGCAAGGAACCAGTAAGGTGCCCTCGGCTCAATGCAGCGCAATCCTAGCGCACCGAACTTCAGGTGACCTTAAGGTAATATTAACTCATTAAAGCCTAGCGCATCTGAAGTTACTACGAAGAATTTTCGTTTATTGAATAAAAAAATTTGGCGCATCGAAGTAGTTTTCCAAAATTTACACTTCGCAATAGTGAGAACTCTATGCGTGTTTATCTGTTCTAATGAAGTAAAGTTCTCCTGAACGTTGGCGTCCAAATTTTTCGTTAGAAAATATAGGTACAGGTACAAAGTACATCTACCGCCCTGTGCTAAGGCCAGCTCCGTACCGTCCAACGGAAACAAGATGTCACGTGCCACTTCTTTGGAATAGAAACTTTAAGCCGCGAATGTCTGGAAGCTGATGAGTTTAACGGATGAAGCTTGCTGCACATATGCCGAAAGAAATTTTTGTAGTCAAAGTGGTGCCTTACTGCTTTGCAAACATTTCGCCCTAGTACAATTTTCATTGAGCTGAAGTTTGTTGCACTTACACTCGGTTTCATTTGGACAAATATGACTAACTCCGTCACCAGCGACCTGTATTTATGCAAAACGATTAAATAGCATCCGTAGTTTTGACTTTGACCCAGTTAATCATATCGGCGTTATACGAATAGCAGCTGGCCGCAGTCGCATTTGTTGAGGAAAAAATTATTTTTTTGATAGTAAAAAAACTTTTCATATAGTAAAAATGAGAAGGCTTGCGCTAAAGGTTTGACAGATCCACTGTAAACGTTCTTCAGATGCCTAGTTTTAGTATATTTCTATTTAGGCATAACAAAATTTAGCCGAAGCTGTAAAAAATGTAACCGTGGCCGTCCACCTTTTCGTGATAAATTTTTCTTCCTTTCAGAAAATTGTTTACCGAAAAAACAATTGCGAATATCATTGTTCTTGTCTTCAGGCGAAAACACATAAAATTGTTGCGTAAAATTGGGTGGTCGATTAGGCATAATTTCGGTGACTGTACATAAAACCACCCTACAAGTTACAATGCTTCATTATGTTCAGCGAAAACATGATCACTAATAACAAACCTGAATGACGAGCCGCCACGATGGCTCATTGTTTTAGGCGCTCGGCTGCTTACCCAAAAGACGCGGCTTCGATCACGGCCGCGCGGCCCAATTTCCATGGAGGCGAAATTCTAGAGGCCCGTGTACTCTGCGATGTCAGTGCACGTTAAAGAACCCCAGTTGGTAAAAATTTTCGGAGCCCTTCTCTGCGGCACCCCCATAGCCTGAGTCAATTTGGGATGTTAAACTCAATAAACCAAAACTGCACGACGATGTACAAACTGTTCCTAATACGACAATTCTCGCTGTGAGGGCGTTACCAGCTAAAAAATTATCTTTTAGTCGGCATCGTTCACAGGCTTCATCGACGCGATGGACGTTGAGTTTTTGAGAACGAGCGCTCTTAAGAAGAACTAGGAACAACTATAAGTCGCATGATAGTAAGTTTAGCGGGTAGTATTGCGTCAAGGCGATTGTGATTCATAAAAAAAACACCAGGAGCCATGTACGAGCACGTCATTGCATACTAACTTCTAAAATTGTATAGGAATTGTTAGTAACTCTACTTGGTGCGATACAGCAAATCGGACGGCACAGCACGCGAGAATTTGAATCTAGTTTGTGCGGTAATAGTGACCTGTTACCACAGATTGTAACGCAAGACAATCAAAGTGGATATTTGGCCTCGAGAGGAGCAAGTTACCACTAGACTATGAAGAAATTCACAAGCTTGCGGAAAGAGCGGTGGCATTCACGAGCTTTGGATGGCCAAGTCGAGGCCATTCAGGCAAATTTGTAGGTTTAACACGCACTGTTGCGCAATTTGGTCAAACATATTGCGGCACGAAAATACCTCAAGAACGGGAACCGAAAACGATGAAGAAACATCAAATTCCCTACTCAAGAATACGAATACTCAAAAAACGTACAAATTGTGTATATGAGAAATTGCCTCTGTTCTTGCTAACGGACGGTCAAGACTCCATGTGCAAGGTAAGGCTTTTACAATCTTGTTCGCAATTTTAAGACCTCCACTTCTCTTGAAATGTTATACGCTGGTGAGGTATGGTTGTAGAAACCAGCTTTACCAACGTGTTATTCACGCATTGGATAAGAAAACAGACTGACTCAACGCAGAGAGAGAAGGTACAGGTTTTCTCTTCATGACTTGACAGGGTGTGAAGTTTAACTACTGATTATTATTATTGCGCACCTATCCACTTAGGAAAACTAATAATGAGAATAAAATCCACAAAACTGAAACACAATTGCTCTTCGGCCCATGCCCAATTCCGTCTAAAAAGTTCAAAGAACGCACAATTCTTCTGCAGGGCAGTAAAACGTTATCTCATTTTATGTACTTACGCTAGGGTGCGGTGCTGGGGAACTAAGTATGCTCACAATGCACAGTGAACAGCCCGAAGTCAGACCTCATTCTGGTCTTTGGTGAATGGTACATACACACGACGGAGAGATGACACAGTGATCAAGAGAAAGCAGTCACCTAAATTCACTTTAAATAGCTTTTTGGTTCTGTCATTGGAACGCACTGCCTCATGATTTTCCCTTGCTTGCCTCCCATGAGTAATTTCAACTGTCGGTTGGCGCTGCCTGTGACGCGCTGTGTTGTTGGCACTGCGTATCGATTCTTTCATCCTGTGCCTATTTAGCGTTGTATAAGTGTTGGTCGTCCTTTTTTAGTACTTGTTTTGTCGTCATGTATGTTTTTTGTCTCCTTTAAAGGTCTAAGTTTTGTACTCCATTGTTTTGCACTGTGCCTCTCATGCTGGGGCAGTATTTGGTCCGCAGTATGTGATAAAATAAATATATATTTCGCGCTCGTTTCAGCACTGTGTCTTTATCTGTGTTAGCCAGTTTTAAAGAACCAAGACGGCACCCCATTCTCTGCGTAACAGATCAAACAGCATTCCGGTCTTAGAGAGCCGTACTGCCATGTTTACAGCAGAAATAAAGAAATTGCAATCATATCTAGGAAGCCTTTCGAGGCGCTTATGCAACTTGGGTTTCTGGTGACAGCAGTTTTCATAAAAGACGATGTTCTTATCTATGATATATTTACCTATAATGGAGCGTCCAAACATGCCTGCTGCATTAGGGGTATTCTTCCCATAGTGATAAGAATATCGGCGGATTGATCTGCTGGGGGTAAATGTCAGCACCTTAAAACAAGCATCTGTCGAAGGAACGGCCAAGGCCTCCGAAACACGCGATATGCTCATCCTGAGGAGCCTTTCAAGCGTCAGCGTCATTGCTCGGCTTTGTTGTTTATTGGAACGAACAAGCTGGTGTAAACGGGACGATGGACCCCTGGTGGTAATAAAACATTGATAGGCGCTTTCTGCGAAAACTTCGTTAGTGCTGTGTGATGAATGGAGAATGAAAACATGCGCGCGTGTTGGGCTGCCAAAGGGTGGGCAGCAAGATTATTTTGGCAAATCTTAATTTACAGAAACCTGGCGTCCGAAACTAGGCTCGTGTCGGGTAGTGTTCTGGCGTATAAATATTGAACGGCACATGTTCTCTCTTCGAAATTGCATTGCACAGTGTGTCCTCGACGATTTAAATATCCATGTTCAGCCATATCAGAATAATCAGGATGCCAATAGATCGTCATGTTGGCCCTCTCGTCTGACTTGTCTCTGTTAAGATGCTGATCACGAAGGCTCGTTCTGTCCCCGTTGAGCTCGATCTGCATAAAACCTGAGTAGATTGCAAGAGAAGTTTGCTATGAAATAGCGCTCAGTGTTGCGTTTCCTGCCTTGGAGATATTGCTCAATCAGTGTGAAGGAATATGCTGCAGTTAACACATTTACTTCTGCACACTGCACATTATAGAAACGCTTTCGCTAGGCATATTGCACAGAAGAATGCTTTGTCAAAAGTTGATCGCAGTCCATGCAGCATCCAAGAAGTCGACAGCAATTAAAAGAGCTTCGACACGTGTTCTGACGATTCTTGCTTTTCATCTAGATATGCCATTGAGCAGTAATAGACGAGAACTTCTTGCCGCAGGCTGCACTCGCCGTTTTTGTTTTCTTGAAAATTCTCCTTCCCTTTCGGTACGCTCCATTGTCAGCACGCTGCACTTTGCTCAGAAAGCGTCGCTAATGTTCATGGTGCCAAAGTGCCTACTCTGCAGAGCTGACTCTTTCCCCTGTTCCGAGAGAAACTTCGCTGTAAAGGAGCGCGCAAGAATGTAAAAATTGCTGGTGGTTTAGCTCTGGTTAACCCTGGTAAAGAGCGAAAAGCTGCATCTCCCTGGCTACGTTTGTAGTGGAGCGACTGGCGGTCTCCATAGATAGCCATACTGACACACACACAGCAGTAAACATTTTTTTGTTAAAGACGCTCACACAAGACAGTATATATTTAGTATAGCTTCGCTGATATTTACAACGGTATTATTGCTCGTTCTGTGCGGCGATATGGGACCAAATCTGGTTCCAAAGCAGGCGCAAACGCTGCAGATAAATTCAGATAGCCAAATTGATAAAGAATATTGTTTGGTTAATGGGTGTTTAACGTCCCAAAGTGCCTCAGGCTATGAAGGACACCGTAGTAAAAACCTACGAAAATTTCGACCACCTGGGGTTCTTCAACGTAAACGGACATCGCACAGTACACGGGCCTCCAGAATGTCGCCTCTACAAAGACCGCAGAGAGGCAAGGGCCGACCGCTTACAGAAAACACACGCATCCCAGGATACAACAGTGCACGTGGACGCTGCCACATACGCCATGACGAAGGGACAAAACACCAGCAACGCAGTGGCAACTGTAAACTCGGAATTACACGAGATTACCAGCCCCTCATTGCAAGAGTGCACGATACCCTAGGCTGAAGAGCCAGCCGTCGCTCTAGTGTCAGCGGAGGGCTATCGGATTGGGCGGTCACCGCCCTATATTACTTACTGACTCACAAGCAGCCTGCCGCAACTTTCTTTGCGGCAGAGTCGTTCACAGAGCGCTCCACATACTCCGCTCTGTACACTGCAAGACACAACAGACAGATGCAGAACCGATCAAACATAAGGTTATCTGGGTAACGGGGCACACGGGTGTGGCAGGAAAGCAAAAGGCGGACAGGATAGCTCGAGGATATACTAACTACCGAGCTTCCTACGACAGCGACCCTGAGGAGTCCCTGCCAGTACCTCAGGAACACTTGGCCATACTAAACAGCGACAAAGGCAGCAGGATGCTGTACCCCCCCCCCCCCCCCCCCCGCTCCCGCAAAAATCATTAAACACAGAAGAGGCTTTCACATGGAGAGAACTACACACTGGGTCATATCCAAACCTAATCACGCTGAGTAAAATCCACCCGGCACTTTACGAAACCAAGTGTCCCTGGTGCCATGAAAAACCTACACTATGCCACATAACATGGGCATGTCAAAAAAAAGTCGACGTGGTTTCAATTATACCAAACCCAAGTGCAGAGCAATGGGAGGGTATGCCCTCCAGCGACAGCCGCGATGACCAGATCGGTCTGATACGGCGAGCTCAGCTGACGGCCGCATCCAGCGGAGCCCTGGAATAGGGGCAACCGACCGTTGCTGAGATGGACTCCTCTGAACCACATAAAAGGACTTGCGCTAGAGCTAGATAAAGTTATCCTGTCCTATCCTATTCTCCATCGAAATCCGAGCACCGCGGCCGGGATCGAACCCGCGGAAAATAATTTGGTTTTTTGGGAAAAGGAAATGGCGCAATGTGAGACCGGCGTCATATACTTTTTTAAAACCAACTTTCATTTTCCTTCGCTTACCGCGCGGTTCGAGTGTGCACCGAGATATTTAAGAGGAGGTAATTTCCTTTGCTGAAAACCAACTTTAATTTCACTTTCCTTCCCTTACGGCGTGGTTAGGCGGTCGGTCGCCACGCTAGGTGTCGCATCTATTACGCCTAGCGCGTTACGCAGAACGCGTCAAAGTGCACCGGCGTTTTAGTAGTTGTAGTAGCAGTGATTTATTAAAATAACGATAAAAAGAAAGGATAAGATTTTTTCTAGAGCCTGCATCTGCCATCAATAGTGAAGCACCTGAGCTGGAGGAGCGGAAATAAAGAATCGCAAGCAGAATTGAGAAATGGAATGAAAGAGGTGAGAGGACAGGAAGTGATGATGGGGGAGAGGTGATATACACAAATTATTCACACAGTAAGAAATGTGCACAGAATAAGCGTGGGATTAGTTCATGACGAAGCAGCGTTTTATGCAGAACCCACTTCCATGACGTGCGCATACTATGCAGGCAGACTCTTTCCCGCTTGACAGGCAGTCACGGTCAAAGATCAGAGGTCATGGTCAAAGGTCAAAGTCCAGATAGTTGGTGTACCAGCGGATGGTGTCGCTGCTGTAGCTGTCGTCATATGTCGAGGCTTACTACCACCAGTTATGCTCATGGTTTGACCTCTACCTACATTCAAGTACAAACTTGCGGCCCACCTGACGGCTCGAAAAGCAGGCGTAGTGAAGCTTTTCGCTTCAATAATTGGTTTCGAGGAAAGGAAATGGCGCAGTAACTGTCGCGAATATCTGGGTGTACACCTTCGCATTTGTTACTCTCCTAAAACCGGGGCGGCAAAGCCTGAGCTTGTATTTTCGCGGTCACAACACTTCCCACATTCCATGTCGCCGAAAATAAAAAAAAAATTAAGTCCGACACATACGGGTTTGCTTACGCATTTTCCATAAGATATCGATGAATTCGATTGTTCTGGTAGAAATTAGGCATCCGTGGGCGTCTCTACGGCATTAGTTACGAATATCGAAGCATTTCGTAATCTCGCCTTCATCTACCTTCGATATCGTCATACGAAGGACCCTTGTTTTACGTTGTACGTCAAAATATTTCCCTATATCAATATCCCTCAAGATCGCGTCCACTTGGACTCACACTACAGATTACATATTCTTTTTACTTAACTTCTTTGGTTGCTGGACCCAGAGCGAAAAGGTCAAATTTAAAAATTTCTTTCATTTAAGAAATAAGGGCAGGTACGAAAAAAGCTCTGAAATGTTTATTTCTTACAAGTTTTTCCTGATTTCACTGCCAAACCGCTAATAAAAGTTATTTTTCTAGCATACTTGTTACAGGTCACTTGAGAATCATTGCTCTCCGAAGGAGTAGAGAAAAAGATTATGGCCAGTTTTGCGCCGACTAAGACACTTATAATGAAAATCAAATTAGGTAAGTGTTGACGAAACCAAAACAGAAGTAACTGCCTCAATCTTCGTGGACACCTCAAACACTTCGTCAATGGAAGAATAAAGAAGGGAGTGAAAGAAGGAAAAGTGAAAGAGGTGCCGTAGTAGAAGGCTTCGGACTAATTCAGACCACCTGGCTTTCCTGAAAACTTCAGATATGAGCTATGAGTCAAACTGTACACATCCGATGCTGGGTATCTCTGCAACCCGCTTAAGAAAAAGAGGCGCTGTTCGTTAATGGGGCAACGAGAACAACTCCTTCTAATTCTGGTTCTTAGTAAAAGTCAATTCTCCGTTCTTCCTTGGGATGTTGATATTTCAGTAGCTGCGGAATACGAATCTATTTCTGTGAAAAATAACTTTTCTAAAGTGTTCCCTCTGATCGATTGAAGTGCTTGAGCCTCCAGAGAAAAATACCTAGATCACCGTTTTTGATGTGAATGGGGCTTTAGCTTAGCTTCTGGGAACCGGGGCTAAAGGGTGTCAGAAAAGGCAGTTTTCTTCTGAGATCGGCCAGTGATGTCGAAAAAACCTTGATCTTCGGTTAAAGTAGGGCCTTTGCTAGAATCTGATAATTTGTCGACACAGGTGAACTTCAAATTATCGTTAGTGCACCTTAAATAATCTATTTCGGCTGCAATAAAACAGCCATTTTTCTTAGTCGCGTTTCATGCGCGTCCAGCGGCTTTAGAAGTATATGGCAGAGATAAAAAGGTAACTCCGTGCTTGCATTTCTTCTGGTGAGGCATGTCATATTATCGTGTAGGAAAAGCGTGGCATTTCCGCTTTCTGCGAACAACGGAACCGCGCTGTTGTTGGCTGCATGCAAACGTCATCAAGGAGGCAAAAGACGAAGAGCTTGAAGCTCGATTTCTCAAAAGCACAGTGTAGAGTATCTACCATACAAGACACCTTTACTCAGCAGAAGAGGCGTGCCAATGGAGGCTTCTCGCAGGAAAACGATAACTATTTCTTTTGTCGGATGTTGCGAGTCATTACCACACTGGTCTACATACGCCACAGTGTAGTTAGCAAACAGAAGGAACAGTTTCTAGTGGAACTTGTTTCTAATTTCTTAGGACCTCCCCGTATTTTCTGTGTTCACAAAATGTTAGCTCCGACGAATTAAGATTGTGTTGAAGCTTCTTGACATAGTCAGATAGTGCGAATAGATAAGCTCGAACACGTAAACACAGCCGACATGAGGAGCGATGAAGCTAAGAAGCGTTGTACTTAAAACAGGCCAAAGATTGTCTGTTTGGGTGCAGGAGGCGAAAAATATCAAGAAAACAACATGAACGCCCTGCAGATAGCATAATATAAAAGTCATCCGTGAAATAGGGCCAAGCCTCGTAGGACTCCTTGGAAGGTGAAAAGAGGAAGCTGTGTGAAAAATTCTCGCTAGTAATAAGGAAGAAATGCGCCGGAAAAGAAATTCCTGTCCTCACCACACCATGAAGGAAAGCTTCAATGAAGGAAGCAAGGAAGGAAGGAAGGAAGGAAGGAAGGAAGGAAGGAAGGAAGGAAGGAAGGAAGGAAGGAAGGAAGGAAGGAAGGAAGGAATATCTGGAGGGCTAGTTGGTGCTTCTCGTTCATTATTAAACTACGCGAAAGAACGGAGACAAAGACAAGAAACACGTACACACACAGAGCGCAGTATGCATTAAAGGTCTATGTGTGTACGTGTTTCTTGTCTATGTCTCCGTTCTTTCACGTAGTTTAATAAGGCAGGACAGGGCAGGGCCGGGCACGTGGGCGGGCGGGCGGTTAGGGTTTATTACAGCAACTAAAAAAATAAATATGCACAACCCAAAAGTTTTTCTGGTTACAGTGACTCTTGGCTTCCTTGATATGTTCGCAGAAGTATGCTATTTATATCGGTCAGTTTTAATTTCGGTTTCGGTGTTCGCATCCACTGTACATGGATGGAACTTGATGAACCCGGCGACACACAGAGCACAGCGCGAGAGACTCGCGCTCTCGAGCGAGAGAGCACGAGAGCGTAGTGGGGGGCTGCAGAGCATTTCCTTTCGTCACACGTGATGGCGCTTCGTGTTGCTAGGTTTCCAAGGATAGTGAAAGGAAAAGCGCGCACAGAGCCACAAAGGGGCAGAACACAATGAGAAGAGAGGGAGTACAGGCCCGACTCGTTGAGTGTTCGTGTGTTTATTTATTTATTTATTTATTTATTTATTTATTTATTTGTTTATTTATTTATTTATTTATTTATTTATTTATCCAGCATATTCCTTTTGGACCTCGTTCGAGGGTAATAAATAAAACGAGGGGGGGGGGTCAGAGTAAAATTATGTACAAGGAACATCATTAACAAGCAAATGAACAATAAACAGGCTAAGCATAACGTGGAAAAATAATTAAGCACTAGAACGCGAATTGAGAAGCAGGCAATGAGAAAAACAATATAATACAAATTATATGTGCAAAGGAAAAGATTAGGCACAACGGGAATGAGAAATACTCCAGTGTATGTATTAGGCACGAAAAGAACTGAAGTAATCGTAAAAGTACAGCAACTGAAAAACTAACATTAAAGAATTTCGAACATATTTGAAGCATTTCAAATACCAACGTCGCTGCGTATGAGAGCAGGAAATGTGGCACGGGAGTTGTCGTCGCTCCTGCCAGAGTTACTCGTCGGTTCCCGCCTACAGATTTTGCAGATGGGAACCAACGAGATCTTGTATGTAGGAACCACCCTGGATGGCAACGGGAGATGTGGCAGTGCCTGTGTTTGCGTCCGCCTTTGCCGTGTTGCTACTGCGCTGTTGTCCTCAGTATGAAGAAACTATACAATATTAAAGAATGGAAGGTTATTGTTTTTCTTTGACTGATGCCGTCAACCTAGAGTTCCTGTAATTGTCTGGGTGCCGAATATCTTTCCAACCGATAACTAAGATATATGTTTTTCTTGGCTCGATGTTACCTGCTCAACAATGACGTTTGTGGTGCGCTGTAAATATGTCTGTAGCGAAAGCTACACTAGGCTCATCAGCAGCGCAATTCAGGCGGTCCGCGCTAGTCATTTGTGCGCATGCGCCGTAACCATGGCGACCAGCTGCGCTGAGTCGCAGGTGTTCTCTGCGCGCCGTCGCCTCGCCGGTGTCCGCGTAGCACCGCGCGTGACGCCATCACTTAGCTATGCGCCTCACTGCGTATGCTCTATGCTTTTAGCGGCTACGCCACGGCCATGGAAGAACATAGAGTCTTGCTCGCCTTGGGAGAAGCTCGCCTTGGGAGAAGGCACAGAGGAAGAAGACGCAGCTGATGGAAAGTGAAGACGCTTGGCGAGACGTTCTTCACGTACCTCGGGCGGCTGCGACACACACGCGCTTAGCTCTGCGCGGTTTTTTCTTACGTAGACGGGTAGCCTCACGCCAGGCAATGACTTCGGGGTCGGTAGAAGCAGCTTCCCGTAGGCTCCGAAAATGCCGCTTCCTATACACGGGGCCACCAGCCATGTCTTCTTCCATTGCGCCTTCACCAAAGGAGAGAGGCTGCTCTGCGGCTTATATCCTCCACCGCGGCGCAGCCGCTAAGAGTATAGCGCATGCTCCCTTCCTTAATATCATTGGCGTCTAGAACGTTGTCAATGCCGACGCCGATGAACACAGTGAACACTGACAGCTTTTGCTTTCTATATCCTGGATTATCCTCATTCTTTTTTTCTAAAAAATTCTAAAACTGATATGAATATTATTCACGGTAGGCTACACACTTCTCAGCAATTAAGGAGCCTTACATTATAAGCTGAAAAGTTAACTGTTCAGTATTTATTAACCAGCCTCCCAGTCAACACGTCTTAGCTGTATTCCGAAGACCTACAGAGCTGACAATACTATGACAAAAAAGCGCCCTTCAAACTCAAAAAGC
Organism: Amblyomma americanum; assembly: GCA_030143305.2. Lineage (NCBI taxonomy): Eukaryota > Metazoa > Arthropoda > Arachnida > Ixodida > Ixodidae > Amblyomma > Amblyomma americanum. Next base: position 24,069 of record JARKHS020014102.1, on the reverse strand, counting down.
CCACTTTTATATATTTTGTGAACTGTTCGGTGAAACACTATGTATATACGTGTAAAGAGTTTCTAAGGGAATGCATGAAAATTTGAGAGCCAAAACTGTAAAGCAAAGCATATCACTTCCCTTGCTAGGAACACACTGGGCGGAATTTTCTGGTATCTACTGAATCTCACTCTTTAATATAATTTACATAATCAGCAAACGCAACGCCAATGCGGACGTATTATAGAGATAATATCAAACATCTTACCCTTGTTTCCCTGACCGAAGTGAAGCCGACTACCAGTTCAGAGTTGCACTCTCGCAAATTGCTTTCTCAAGCTTTGGCGCATAAAGTGGTTTTCAAATATTTAAGTGTCTTGTGTTTTTCAGCTGATCTCAGCTCCTTCATAAATGGCCTCTCTGTAAAATGGATAAAGGCGCACTCCTCCCTTCAGAGCGCGAACAACAAGAGCTTGTGCACAGGACGTCGGGGTATGCAGAAAACAGCCTGCTAGAGAACAACGCAGACTGCACCTAATCAATGCGGTTTTTAAAACTTAAACATGGAAATCTTTTTGCGAACTTGAACTTGCATGTACATGGACGTGCGATTTCTTAGTAAACAATCTTGGCCAGGGACTTAAGATAAGGCACTATATTAGCATACCGAATGTTTTGATGTTCTGAAAGGAGGAAGACATGCACGGTTCAAGGAAAGGAAGAAAGAAATGTGCCATTGCTGCTTTTTATTTTCTGCGACTGGCATGCTCACGCCGACGCAGTGCCTTATCTCTTTTGCCAAGCCATGGGAGATCGATTCAACCCCCTCCACTTAGTAAAAAGTTTAGGCAGTCTTTCGATGCGGCCTGTGGCATATTTCCAGGCTTATCTGAATGGCTTTGTCTCGGGTCCGGAAATGGGAATGTCGATGTGGGGTGCGTTCCGACATTTCCCCTTTTATTTTCATTCGCCGCCAAAGAGCCTTTAGGCGATCGATAGGGTGCCTTAAGTTCAGTCCTAGCATGAAACGTTTCGAGGAATAAGCACCAAGTGTTTCGTTTCTTCACACGTTGAAATTAAAGTGATTTTTGAAAAAGGCCCATAGCGTGTGTGTTCCAGATTTGATGAATTTTTGCTTCTGAGAAAAATAAAGAAAAACGGAAAGGCAGAAGTTCTGTTGGATGCTGTCAAGTCCGAACAAAAAAAACTTCAAAAAGAGTTTCGGAGAAATCTTCTCTTTTGAAAGCTGTTGTGATTGGAGATCTTCCCATTGTTACGAAACGTTTTCTTGTTACGGCTCGGATATTTGTTGCCACAGAAAGAACTTCAGTAGCTGGTACTTAAGAATCTCTGTCAAAATATTCCTAGATGGCCAGGACAAGCTTGCGTAGTGCGGATATTTAAAAGGACAGTGCATACGCATTTTGACAAGTATTGTGAATAGTGTCAAAAGATGACGCACCTAATTAAAAAAAGGCACTGATCTTGCGCAATAATTTGAATCGTGTATTGAACGTCTGTGGCTTTCCACGCACCCCAAGACAATACTAAGAGGGAGTGAGAAAACTTGTTTATCGATAAAAACCTTCAAGTGCTAGGTAGTCGGTGTCCCTATAGTCCAGGGCTCCGCTGGTGGCAGCTGACTTGCGGACTAGCTGGTTGACCAGGCTTGGTGGCACAGGTTGCCGCTGCTATGGACCGCCTCACACTGCCAGTGTGTCGGGCATGCCACAGTTAATGCTTGGTCTGGCTTGCCTAGGCAGTCCCAAGTGGTATGATAGAGCGTGAGAATTGCTCCGCACCAAGGAGAGCAAGTTTGGTATTGTGTGGGACTATCGACTATCGACTCAGAAACATAAGCCATGGAGGAGTGTGTGAAAAAATGTGAGACACAAAGGCTTCCTTGCGCATGCGCAGGCGACGGCAACCATGGTACCCACGTTAAACATCTAATCAACTGGTCTCTACACGCGAATCCTTTATAGGCCGTCACCACACCGTGTCTTTTGCTGGTTATACACGCATAAGAGAAACGTTTAAATGATGACTCTGTACACAGCGCTTGAGGAGCACCAAGGCATCGTTTAGGCTCACCCAGTGGGCGAGGAAGGTAGGGACGGGTCTGAAGAGCTCGCGAGAAAATCCCGCCTCAAGAGTCTGTCGACTGCGAACATTTGTCAGAAACGCTTGACAAATTGCATCGACGATTGCGAGTTGAAGAACAGTTGTGACGCTATGCAAATTTATGATCTGGATTGCGGCTGGTGTTTCCCATATTTTGAGGTATCTGGTGGTTTTTATAAGCCATGCGTGAAGATAGTACGGATGCTGCTCTGAGATGAGCTTTAATACTTCATTCGCTGAACAAACGGTTTTAAAGTCGAGGGCGATGTAGTAAGAGATACTGACAAACTATGAGCCACGATATCACTGGTTACATTTGAAAAGCTTACCTGCTAGGGCCCGTCCTAGGTAGCGTTTTCGCAGGATTAGCTCTAAATATGACAAATTAGAAAAATAATTTTATTCGCCTAAAATATGCAGAATAATATCCAGGACTCATAGATGGCAATTTTATTATGTAAAGCTACCTTAATTCAAAATTTGTTCCAACTTTAAAATGCATTACCAAATTTTTAGGGGATTGCTTACCCCTTTTCGTGGCAAAAAATGCTGAGACTGGTGCTACTGTGACATTCTTCTTCTGACTTGAAATATTCCTATTTCACTGAAAAATCTTACTTCATGAACGTGAACTTTATGGAGCATTCAGTTCTTTTGATCAACAAATAATTTCTTGTACTATGGCTGTAATTCAGAGTGCATAGCGTATAATAAATTGTAGGAACAACACACATGGGACTGGAGTCTCAACACAGGGGAGCCTAATGTGGAGGAAGTTTGCACGGGCAATATAATCTAAGAAAAATTATCTCCAAGAAAAAATTTCTGCTCGCCCGGTGAAGTTCTGTTTCTTCATCGTTCCGATTCTCCTGATGACGACTTGTTCGTTCACCAGGAACGCCCCAAAGCCTGAATTATTTGATATGGTTACCATGTTGTAGCACTGGAGATCTGCGTTGTCAGAAAAAGGATTGCAGCTTTGTCGTAAGCATTCCTGGTTATAGAGTAGTTTCTTGTAATTTCGTTATTCGTTAGTTATATAGATATTGAAACCGCTTTACAACGTTTGTGCAGCGACAGTAAGATGAAAATGACATCTGCGATCTTAGTGCCAAAGAAAAACTTAACTGTAGGTCACTTATAAACCGGTGATGGTACTTTGCGCAGCCATCCTATACAAAAATGTCCTATGGCCGGCTATAGAATTTTGGCCCAAATAGCTATAGACCTTTCCTATTTCTGTCTATAGCTGTCTATACAGGCTGATATATTTTTCTATAGAGAGCTTAAGACAATTTTATGGTTCCAAAGCTATAGATTTAGTTGCATAGATTTTTCAATAGCTGACAATAAGCACCTCTATAGGTGTTTATTGACGTTCACAAAATGCCATAGACGGACATAGTTTTTCCCATAGACGCCCATAGGATTTTTTGTATGGGATGTAAGGACTTTGACAGGCTGCTAGATTGACGAGTAAGGCCTAAATAGAGACCACAAGTGAGATGTTAGGAACGGATTATGTCCAAGCGAGTGATAAAGGTTTGAATAGGGTGCGCGGTGCTATTCTGGCATGCGAAAAAAAACGTATTTAGAGCACTCGAATGTGATGAGCTAAGCACCATATTTTTGTCAAAATGGCGTAGAGACCTAGTTTTCTAGTGACGTTGCTTTTCTGTGCTAACTGATCTGACAAATTTTCGCGCATTACCTGGAAACCGAACCCGCAAAGCGAAACGTAATGCGTAAGAATTAAAAGGTCGAACCCGAAGTTTCAGATATCTGGGAAGAGAATGACAGTCAAGTACAGGTGTATATGCAATGTTGTCACTAAATAGTCCACCTATGAAGACAAAATATTAAGAGCGCTGGAGATCTCGCAAAACAAAACATCAGGTGAATTACAAGGTGCTTGACACATAATTCTCCATCTGACCGGCACTATGCGTTTATGAGCAACAGCTTGACAATATTTCGCGAGAGTTAACTGTGCAACAGTTGCATACTGCAAGTGTGGAATTTTGGAGCTGAGACATCGGCGCTGTAATGGGACCGACAAGCGCAGCGCAGCGAAGAAGCGGACGAGTTCAAGCGGGACAACGAAGAAGCAGACGAAGTGCAGCTGGGTTTTTCGAACGACGCCTGTGAGTGTGCCCGTCGTGTCGCCGGTCAACCAAGACCAACCGACCTTTGCTTCATATAAACGCCTTGACACTTGGTGGAGGTGCCTCGGTTCCCGTCCCGGTCCTCATCCTGGAACTTCGAAGTGGAACGCTCCTCGTCTCCGCCACCATGCCGGAAGGTCCGAGTGAACCCATCGCAGCCCATCCCTGCCACCGTACTCTGTCACGGGGTGCAGCGCCAGCGTGATCCTTCTCCATTTAGTGGCACCGATGACCAAGACGTCGACGATTGGCTGGCCTCCTATGAGCGCATCAGCACTTACAATCGGTGGGACGATTCCGTGAAACTCAGCAACGTCCTCTTCTACCTAACGGACGTTGCCAACCTATGGTTTCGCAACCATGAGGCCGATCTTCCCACCTGGTCGTCCTTTAAAACGAGCTTCGCCGACGTTTTCGGCCGCCCCGCCGTCCGGAAGCTTCGCGCCGAGCAACGTCTTCGTGCTCGATCTCAGCTCCCTTCCGAGACGTTCACAAGCTACATCGAGGACATCGTTGACCTGTGCAAGCGTGTCAACCCCTCCATGTCCGAAGGGGATAAAGTCAACCACATACTTAAAGGCATAGCCGATGACGCTTTCCAGATGCTGCTGGCGAAGAACCCCACCTTCGTCGCTACCGTCATCCAGCTGTGCCAAAGCTTCGACGAACTCCGCAAGCAACGCGCATCTACGCGGCAGTCCGGCGCGCCTGCGGGGGGTCTTGCTGGCTTGGCCCTTGATGGCACGTCTGCTGAGCAGTCCCTGTTTATGCAGCAGGTTAAAGACTTCATCCGCGAAGAGATCGCTCGCCAGCTTTCTCTGCTGCATCACATTCCCGACCCCGTCTGCCCTCCGCACGACCTGGTGCCATCTCTCACGCCCACTATCCGTCGTGCTATTCAGGAGCAGGTCGCTGCAGTTCTGCCATCCAGTCCCCCACCTCCTCCTGTGGCAGCGCCGCTCACCTATGCTGAAGCAGTCACCGGTACACGGCGCTCGCCCACCTCTGCCGCCTACCCTAGCAGCCCGGCCTTTTATGCTCCACCGCCGTCTATACCCCCGCCGCAGGTCCCGGTTCGTCGACCCCGCCGAAACCCTACGAACCCCTGGCGTACCGAGGACAATCGACCGATATGCTATTCCTGCGGTCTTCCGGGCCATGTCGCACGCTTTTGCCGTCAGCGATCTCCTCGTTCTGGCGATTTCATGCGCAATTTCCGCTACGATTCCGGGCCGCCCTTGCCTAATGTCTCTTCTGCCTCCTCTACACATCGCTCCCAGTACTCTACTCGCCGCTCGCCTTCCCCTCGTCGACGTTCCATTTCTCCGATGCTCCGCCGCCCGGACCCTCTCCCAGAGGAAAACTGACTGCCGCAGTTCAGGAGGCAAGAACTGCGTGTTTTGCCAACTTTTTAAGCCCTCCGTGTTCTCCTGCTAACGTGATTGAGGTGTCTGTTGAAGGCGTCCCCGTTCTCGCGCTCGTCGACACGGGTGCTGCAGTGTCAGTAATTAGTGATGCTCTTCGCCGCAAACTTCGTAAGGTGACAACGCCGCTGTCTGACTTTTCACTACGTACGGCCACCTCTCAGCGCATCCACCCCATCGCAGCCTGCACGGTCCGCGTTTCTATCAACGACGTCGCCTATACCATCGAGTTTGTTGTGCTGACCGCCTGCTCTCACGATGTCATCCTCGGCTGCGATTTCCTCTCGACCCACCGTGCGGTGATTGATTGTGCCCGTGCGGAACTTGAGCTTTCTCCCCTGTGTGATGTTTCGTTGTGTGACCTACCTGTGCGCTCCGCTAAGCTTCTTGTAGCTGCCGACACCGACATACCTCCCTCCTCTTCAGTCCTCGTTCCGCTCCGCCCCGACTCTTTCCTCAGCGGCCATGTGCTTTTCACACCTACCGCAGCAGCCACTCGCCATCAGCGCCTCCTCATTCCATTCGCCGTTGTCTCGATTTCCGATGGCCACTGCGCCATCTATGTCACCAACCCATTTTCTTGCCCGTCGTTTGTTCTTCGCGGCGAATGCCTCGGCTCTATTGAAGAACTGGACCCTGCTCTTGCTTCCGAGTTCTCCGATACCCGTGCCTGTTCCCCAGTTCCTGCCTTAGCCTGTTGTGCGACAGCGCCCGATCCGATTTCCATCGACGTCTTTCGTCGTAACATCGCTCCCGACCTTCCGTCCGCTTGCCGTGACCAAATCTTGGAACTTCTCTGCCGCTTCCGCAACTCTTTCGACCTTTCCCAGCCCTCCTTGGGGCGCGCATTGGCCGTCTCTCACACAATTGACACTGGTACCCACGCTCCCTTGCGTCAGCGACCGTACCGAGTCTCGCCGAGCGAGCGCCGCGTCATCCGTGACAATGTTGACGACATGCTTCGGCGCGGCATAATACATCCTTCTCACAGCCCTTGGGCCTCTCCTGTTGTCTTGGTGACGAAGAAAGATGGCTCCATCAGGTTCTGTGTGGACTACCGCCGTCTCAACAAGATCACACGCAAGGATGTTTATCCTCTACCCCGAATCGACGACGCACTGGATTGCTTGCAGGGAGCGGAGTATTTTTCATCCCTCGACTTACGCTCCGGCTACTGGCAGGTCCCGATGGCAGCGAACGACAGGCCGAAAACCGCTTTCGTCACCCCAGACGGCTTGTATGAGTTCAATGTGATGCCATTCGGCCTCTGCAATGCTCCAGCCACATTCGAAAGGATGATGGACACTATTCTCAGTGGCCTCAAATGGGAAACTTGTCTGTGTTACCTAGATGACATTGTCGTTTTTTCCAAAGATTTTCCTTCCCATCTGCACCGCCTTCAGCGCGTACTCACTAGCCTTACTGACGCCGGCCTCCAACTAAACTTGAAAAAATGTTACTTCAGTGCAACGCAGCTCAAGGCCATGTCATCTCCAAAGACGGCGTTCTTCCTGACCCTGCCAAACTTCGCGCCGTCGCTGACTTCCCCAAACCAACCACCTTAAAAGAACTTCGCAGTTTTATAGGCTTATGCTCATATTTTCGCCGCTTCATCCGAAATTTTGCCAGTATCATCGCCCCTTTAACGCAGCTTCTTGCCGGCAGCCCGAACCTTTCGTCTTGGTCCCCCGCCTGCGATACCGCGTTCAGCACTTTACGCCGCCTGCTGGTCTCTCCCCACATCCTTCGCCATTTTGATCCCGCCTGTCCGATAGAAGTTCACACTGACGCGAGCGGTGTGGGCTTGGGCGCAGTTCTTGCCCAGCGAAAGCCTGGGTATCCGGAATACGTCGTCGCTTACGCCAGCCGCGCCCTCACCAAGGCGGAATCAAACTATTCTGTCACAGAAAAAGAATGTCTCGCCATCATTTGGGCAATTGCCAAGTTCCGCCCTTACATTTACGGCCGGCCCTTCTATGTCGTCACAGACCACCACGCCCTATGCTGGCTATCCTCCCTCAATGGTCCTTCTGGCCGACTCGCCCGCTGGGCTTTACGTCTCCAGGAGTTTGATATACACGTCATTTATCGCTCCGGCCGCAAGCACTCGGACGCCGACGCCCTTTCTCGTTCACCACTCCCATGCGAGTCAACCTCTGCCCTCGTCTGTGCCTACGAATTCCTTTCGTTCAACATCCCTGATATGCTCTCCGAACAATTGAAGGATCCTTGGATCACCTCGCTGCTAAACTTCCTGAACACTCCCTCGCCGCATCCTTCGACCCGGACCCTTCGCCGCCAAGCCCACCACTTCGCCGTTCGTGATGGCCTCTTATACCGCCGTAATTACCTCCCCGACGGCCGGAAGTGATGTTGGTCATCCCTCGACACCTCCGTGCTACAATCTGTGCCTCTTTTCACGCCGCTCCACAATGCGGCCACGCCGGTGTACTGAAAACATATGCTCGCCTTCGTCAGCGATTCTACTGGCGAGGTATGTACCGCTACATACGTCAGCACATTCGGTCATGCACCGCCTGCCAACGTCGCAAGAAACCTCCCCACTCCGCCGCCGCTCCTTTGCAGCCGTTACCTTGCCCTGGCCGTCCCTTTGACCGCATCGGCATTGATCTTTATGGCCCGCTTCCAACTACTTCGGCTAATAATCGGTGGATCATCGTTGCCGTTGACCATCTCACCCGTTACGTCGAAACGTCGGCTCTCAAATCTGCTACCGCAAACGATGTCGCTCACTTCATTCTACACAGTCTTGTTCTTCGTCACGGCGCCCCGAAAGAACTTCTAAGTTACCGCGGCCGTGTTTTTCTCTCGGACGTCATCGAGGCACTGCTCAAGCAATTCCAAATCGTTCATCGCTACACCAGCGCCTATCACCCCCAGACCAACGGCATGACTGAGCGGTCCAACCGCACTCTGAGTGACATGCTCGCCATGTACGTTGACACCGCCCACTCCAAATGGGATCAAGTGCTCCCGTTCGTCACGTACGCGTATAACACAGCTACTCAGACAACAACGGGGTTTTCTCCTTTCTTCCTCTTATATGGCCGGGAGCCTACATCCACCATGGACACCATCCTTCCTTATCACCCTGACCCTTCCGAGACCACCTTACTCTCCGAAGCTCACCTGTATGCCGAAGAATGCCGGCAACTTGCCCGCTCTTTCACCACACAGCAACAATGGGATCAGAAGCACCGTCGGGATTCCCCGGACCCTCCAGCGTCATACCCATCTGGCGCCCTCGTTTGGCTCTGGGTGCCTTCCTCCACTGCCGGCCTCGCCACGAAACTACTGTCTCGCTTTCACGGACCTTACCGGGTTGTCCACCAAACTTCTCCGGTGACTTATATCGTTGAGCCGCTCGTTCCCTCTTCGGACCACCGTCGCCGGGGGCGCGAAACTGTGCACGTTGAGCGCCTCAAGCCTTACTCCGACCCGCCCATCCTCTCCTCTCCGTAAGTCGCCAGGATGGCTCCTTTTTCGGAGGGAGAGTAATAGTAATGGGACCGACAAGCGCAGCGCAGCGAAGAAGCGGATGAGTTCAAGCGGGACAACGAAGAAGCAGACGAAGTGCAGCTGGGTTTTTCGAACGACGCCTGTGAGTGTGCCCGTCGTGTCGCCGGTCAACCAAGACCAACCGACCTGTGCTTCAAATAAACGCCTTGACAGCGCTAACAAGAATGTGTAGCATAAAAACGGCGAGAACAGCCCACACGCAAGACACTGGTTATGGTGTTAAAACGAGTTATATACTCGTGCCCTGACTAGCTCAAGGTGAAAAATACTAGCAATATAGTTTTAAAACAGGTAAAGAAGGAACGTGGCAAGAATATACTTGGCGTCAAAAAATTTCCCCCTTAATATTATCAGCATAAAGAATATCCAGGAACTGAATGAGGCAGACCACACTTTGTGCTTGAGGCCTATGGAAACTGTTAGTGCCGAACATGAAGGTCTACCCAGTAAATACAAGACATGTCTCAGAGAAATAATTGAATGAAATGTTGTTTTCGAAAAACAAAAAATTCCTAGTAGAGTACTTTTACTTTGAAGGGAAAAATACTCGAAAATTATCCGTTCAAGCGCCTTCCTCTCAATTAATTTGGGTCTGTAGTCGCATGCAATATTTGGCATTATAAACCACTCTGGCTGCCTCTCTTCCTAAGGTACAGGGAAAAGGCAAGGATTGATCAGAGATAATGATCAAGTACTGATATTTGCGCACGAAAATGAAGACGTAGATCAGTTTTTTGCGTGCAGTCTCAACTTTCTGTTTTACTTTGAAACCGAAACACACCTAGATGATAATAAACGCTCGCTAAACGTGCGTGCTTTGGAGCGACGAGTTTTTAAAGACAAGTAAGTCTTTCGTACACCTTTAACGGCTGTTCTGCTCTGCTCCGTATAAAAAACAAGCGAGTACGGGGCTCGTGAAAGCTCCGGTAATAACTTCAGCTTCCTTCAAGACAGCTGCTGCTGTCACTATGTTCGCATCGTTTCGGCCCTTGAGGATGTGCATACCGTTTAGTATCCTTAAACTCTTTTGCGCGCAAAATTTCAAGCATTATATGGTTTCTTTGTGACGGCACCGCTAGGCAAATTCATGTATAGATCCGTCCTGCTTCCCTCTGTGCGGCAGCGTCCATCTTTGTCAGTTTCAAAATTCGCTGATTGGTCAACGGGGTATGCGACGTCATGAGACCGCGGCACATGGGCAAGCTCATATGTGAGCGGGCAATTGGCAGGTACGCTGGTCACGTGACATGGACGAAACCGGTGGCGGTCTTGGTGGGATTTTAAAGGTGCGCTTGGTTATGTGCAGATGCCTTGCCAGCTCATCGTGTCAGGTTGGAATGGAGCCCTAATAAAAGCCGCATGTGTCTACCGTTGCAGAAGATTTAAAGAAGCGGTTGTGGTGACCGCTACGGCACTCAAGATAATAAGCATACGTCACTCAAGATAATAAGATATCGATCTCTGTGAGGCGAGCAACAAAGACGGATGAGAGGAAGCAGCCCGAGCGATTTTCGGTCTTGACTGCAATCGCATTCTTAGCGCAATAAATTTTCCGCTCAACTCTTCCCGATGTCTTCCAGAAACTTTACCGCACTATAGAGATTGATTTTTGTCCCTAATTTCCCGAAAAAATAATCCAGTTATGTTGCAGCCCGTTGATATTTTGACAAGTAAAAAACTATGCCGGCCTCCGTGATATATTAACGAATATTTTGGTATTTTTCTCCGCATCCACTTTTTTTTTAAATTAGAAAGAAATGCAATTTAGTATCAGTTAGGTGTAAATATGGAGAATAAAATTATTTATTTATTTCCAATTCAGCCGCCGCGGTGGCTGAGTGGTTATGGCGCTCGGCTGCCAGCCCGAAAGAGGCGGGTTCGATCCCAGCCGTGGTGGTCGAATTTCCATGGAGGCGAAATTCTAGAGGCCCGTGTACTGTGCGATGTCAGTGCACGTTAAGGAACCCCAGGTGGTCGAAATTTCCGGAGCCCTTCACTACGGCGTCTCTCATAGCCTGAGTTGCTTTGGGACGTTAAACCCTTATAAATCAAACCATTTCCAATACTTTAGTTTCAGACCACTAAGTGTCAATTTCAGAATTTCTGCAGAAAACGTTCGTGACACTCGTGATCAACACAAAACGCTTCCTCTGCTGTTTGGAAAGTTTACTGCTTGATAAAAATGTTCAAACACAAAAAGATCAGAAAACCTTAATGATAAAAAAAAACGTTAAAGATTCTAGAAATTGCCCACTTGTGCACCAGCAAAAAATGTCTGGTAAAGTGTCTTGCAATATTATACGCTCACGCGTAAGTTCTTTCCTGAAAAGAACGCAATCACCGCCTAATAATTACGCCGACACGGCATTAATAAAGAAATAAAGCGAATCATTGATTTATATTAAAATGTAGCAGTGTCAGAACACATAATTGAAATTGATATGTTGCTTGTGCGCACAAGCAAGAGATCAGTTTCATCGATTAAAGGCCAAAAGACATGCCAACAGCATCAATTATGACGTCATTTTAGATCTTTCGGTGACTTGCCTGCGCGTGTGACAATAAAAGCTATATATTTACCTATACCTAGGCGTATGTAATAACACTAGTTTGAAGGGTGCGCTTCATCTCATCGTGTTCCTATGTGCTTCGTCGTTTTTTTTGCGCCGTTAAATATCTAAATATGAGCCAAAACCAACTTGCGCGACAGCAAGTTCTCTTAATCAATAATCACGTTTGTGGTGCCCTGTAGATCTGCCTTCGCAACATCCTTATTGACGATGAAAAATAAAACTTCAACCTAATTGGCACAACCATTTTCGGAGGCTCTGAATGAACATTGCAATGGGAAGAGAAAAATTGTGCATCTGTCTAAAGCAACGCGAAGTGCAGGCATGCGGATTGTAGATGAGACTATTCAGTGGATATTGAAGGCCCGCGGTCTTAGGACGTACTCTTCAAAAGTTAGTGACAGCTGTCCCGCCCGCCCCTCATGTAATCTTTTCCTTTGGACGCGCGGTAATCTCAGCATAATGCCCCCGCCGTTTTTTCTGAAAAATTCTCATTCCCTTTCGACATGCGCTGGTCTCAGCATGCTGCCCCCACAGTTTTTTCTTGCAAATTCTCATTCCCTTTTGACACGCGCTAATCTCAGCATGTTGCCCTCTCTGTTTTTTTCTCTCGCAAATTCTCATTTCCTTTCGACATGCGCTAGTCTCAGCATGCTGCCCGCACCGTTTTTTCTAGCAAATTCTCATTCCCTTTCGACACGCGCAAATATAGGCATGTTGCCCTCTCTGTTTTTTTCTCTCGCAAATTCTAATTCCCTTTCGACTTGCGCTAGTCTCAGCATGCTGCCCCCACCGTTTTTTCTAGCAAATTCTCATTCTCTTTCGACACGCGCTAATCTCAGCCTGTTGCCCTCTCTGTTTTTTTCTCTCGCAAAATCTCATTCCCTTTCGACTTGCGCTAGTCTCAGCATACTGCCCCCCCCCGTTTTTTCTAGCAAATTCTCATTCCCTTTCGACACGCGCTAATCTCAGCATGTTGCCCTCTCTGTTTTTTTCTCTCGCAAATTCTCATTCCCTTTCGACTTGCGCTAGTCGCAGCATGTTTCCCTCTCTGTTTTTTTCTCTCGCAAATTCTCATTCCCTTCCGACTTGCGCTAGTCTCAGCATGCTATATCCGCAGTTTTTTCTAGAAAAATTCTCATTCCCTTTTGACACGCGCTAATCTCAGCATGCTGCCCCCACCGTTTTTTCTAGCAAACTCTCATTCCCTTTCGACACGCGCAAATCTCAGAATGTTGCCCTCTCTGTTTTTTCCTCTCGCAAATTCTCATTCTCTTTCGACTTGCGCTAGTCTCAGCATGCTGCCTTCTCCGTCTTTTTCTCTCGCAAATTCTCATTCCCTTTGGACACGCGCTAATCTCAGCATGCTGCCCCCGCCGTTTTTTCTAGCAAATTCTCATTCCCTTTCGACACGCGCAAATATAGGCATGTTGCCCTCTCTGTTTTTTTCTCTCGCAAATTCTAATTCCCTTTCGACTTGCGCTAATCTCAGCATGCTGCCCCCGCCGTTTTTTCTAGCAAATTCTCATTCTCTTTCGACACGCGCTAATCTCAGCCTGTTGCCCTCTCTGTTTTTTTCTCTCGCAAAATCTCATTCCCTTTCGACTTGCGCTAGTCTCAGCATACTGCCCCCCCGTTTTTTCTAGCAAATTCTCATTCCCTTTCGACACGCGCTAATCTCAGCATGTTGCCCTTTCTGTTTTTTTCTCTCGCAAATTCTCATTCCCTTTCGACTTGCGCTAGTTGCAGCATGTTTCCTTCTCTGTTTTTTTCTCTCGCAAATTCTCATTCCCTTCCGACTTGCGCTAGTCTCAGCATGCTATATCCGCAGTTTTTTCTAGAAAAATTCTCATTCCCTTTTGACACGCGCTAATCTCAGCATGCTGCCCCCGACGTTTTATCTAGCAAATTCTCATTCCCTTTCGACACGCGCTAATCTCAGCATGTTGCCCTCTCTGTTTTTTTCTCTCGCAAATTCTCATTCCCTTTCGACTTGCGCTAGCCTCAGCATGCTGCCCCCACCGTTTTTTATAGCAAATTCTCATTCTCTTTCGACACGCGCTAATCTCAGCATGTTGCCCTCTCTGTTTTTTTCTCTCGCAAATTCTCATTCCCTTTCGACGTGCGCTAGTCTCAGCATGCTGCCCTCTCCGTTTTTTTCTCTCCCTAATTCTCATTCCCTTTCGACATGCGCCAGTCACAGCATGCTGCCCTCTCCGTTCTTTTCTCTCGCTAATTCTCATTCCCTTTCGACATGCGCTAGTCTCAGCATGCTGCCCTCTCCGTTTTTTTCTCTCGCAAATTCTCAATCCCCTTCGACATGCGCTAGTCACAGCATGCTGCCCTCTCCGTTTTTTTTCTCTCGCTAATTCTCATTCCCTTTCGACATGCACTAGTCTCAGCATGCGGCCCTCTCCGTTTTTTTCTCTCGCTAATTCTCATTCTTTTTCGACATGCGCTAGTCACAGCATGCTGCCCTCTCCGTTTTTTTCTCTCGCTAATTATAATTCCCTTTCCACATGCGCTAGTCACAGCATGCTGCCCTCTCCGTTTTTTTCTCTCGCTAATTCTCATTCCCTTTCGACATGCGCTAGTCTCAGCATGCTGCCCTCTCCGTTTTTTTCTCTCGCTAATTCTCTTTCCCTTTTGACATGCGCTAGTCTCAGCATGCTGCCCTCTCCGTTTTTTCTGTCGCTAATTCTCATTCCTTTTCGACATGCGCTAGTCACAGCATGCTGCCCTCTCCGTTTTTTATAGCAAATTCTCATTCTCTTTCGACACGCGCTAATCTCAGCATGTTGCCCTCTCTGTTTTTTTCTCTCGCAAATTCTCATTCCCTTTCGACGTGCGCTAGTCTCAGCATGCTGCCCTCTCCGTTTTTTTCTCTCGCTAATTCTCATTCCCTTTCGACATGCGCTAGTCTCAGCAAGTTTCCCTCTCCGTTTTTTTCTCTCCCTAATTCTCATTCCCTTTCGACATGCGCTAGTCACAGCATGCTGCCCTCTCCGTTCTTTTCTCTCGCTAATTCTCATTCCCTTTCGACATGCGCTAGTCTCAGCATGCTGCCCTCTCCGTTTTTTTCTCTCGCAAATTCTCAATCCCCTTCGACATGCGCTAGTCACAGCATGCTGCCCTCTCCGTTTTTTTCTCTCGCTAATTCTCATTCCTTTTCGACATGCGCTAGTCACAGCATGCTGCCCTCCCCGTTTTTTTCTCTCGCTAATTCTCATTCCCTTTCGACATGCACTAGTCCCAGCATGCTGCCCTCTCCGTTTTTTCTCTCGCTAATTCTCATTCCTTTTTGACATGCGCTAGTCACAGCATGCTGCCCTCTCCGTTTTTTCCTCTCGCTAATTCTCATTCCCTTTCGACATACGCTAGTCTCAGCATGCTGCCCTCTCCGTTTTTTTCTCTCGCTAATTCTCATTCCCTTTCAACATTCGCTAGTCTCAGCATGCTGCCTTCTCCGTTTTTTTATGTCGCTAATTCTCATTCCCTTTCGACATGCGCTAGTCACAGCATGCTGCCCTCTCCGTTTTTTTTCTCTCGCTAATTCTCATTCCCTTTCGACATGCACTAGTCTCAGCATGCGGCCCTCCGTTTTTTTCTCTCGCTAATTCTCATTCTTTTTCGACATGCGCTAGTCACAGCATGCTGCCCTCTCCGTTTTTTATAGCAAATTCTCATTCTCTTTCGACACGCGCTAATCTCAGCATGCTGCCCTCTCCGTTTTTTTCTCTCGCTAATTATAATTCCCTTTCGACATGCGCTAGTCTCAGCATGCTGCCCTCTCCGTTTTTTTCTCTCGCAAATTCTCAATCCCCTTCGACATGCGCTAGTCACAGCATGCTGCCCTCTCCGTTTTTTTTCTCTCGCTAATTCTCATTCCCTTTCGACATGCACTAGTCTCAGCATGCGGCCCTCTCCGTTTTTTTCTCTCGCTAATTCTCATTCTTTTTCGACATGCGCTAGTCACAGCATGCTGCCCTCTCCGTTTTTTTCTCTCGCTAATTATAATTCCCTTTCCACATGCGCTAGTCACAGCATGCTGCCCTCTCCGTTTTTTTCTCTCGCTAATTCTCATTCCCTTTCGACATGCGCTAGTCTCAGCATGCTGCCCTCTCCGTTTTTTTCTCTCGCTAATTCTCTTTCCCTTTTGACATGCGCTAGTCTCAGCATGCTGCCCTCTCCGTTTTTTTCTCTCGCTAATTCTCATTCCTTTTCGACATGCGCTAGTCACAGCATGCTGCCCTCTCCGTTTTTTATAGCAAATTCTCATTCTCTTTCGACACGCGCTAATCTCAGCATGTTGCCCTCTCTGTTTTTTTCTCTCGCAAATTCTCATTCCCTTTCGACGTGCGCTAGTCTCAGCATGCTGCCCTCTCCGTTTTTTTCTCTCGCTAATTCTCATTCCCTTTCGACATGCGCTAGTCTCAGCAAGTTTCCCTCTCCGTTTTTTTCTCTCCCTAATTCTCATTCCCTTTCGACATGCGCTAGTCACAGCATGCTGCCCTCTCCGTTCTTTTCTCTCGCTAATTCTCATTCCCTTTCGACATGCGCTAGTCTCAGCATGCTGCCCTCTCCGTTTTTTTCTCTCGCAAATTCTCAATCCCCTTCGACATGCGCTAGTCACAGCATGCTGCCCTCTCCGTTTTTTTCTCTCGCTAATTATAATTCCCTTTCGACATGCACTAGTCTCAGCATGCTGCCCTCTCCGTTTTTTTCTCTCGCTAATTCTCATTCCTTTTCGACATGCGCTAGTCACAGCATGCTGCCCTCCCCGTTTTTTTCTCTCGCTAATTCTCACTCCCTTTCGACATGCACTAGTCCCAGCATGCTGCCCTCTCCGTTTTTTCTCTCGCTAATTCTCATTCCTTTTCGACATGCGCTAGTCACAGCATGCTGCCCTCTCCGTTTTTTCCTCTCGCTAATTCTCATTCCCTTTCGACATACGCTAGTCTCAGCATGCTGCCCTCTCCGTTTTTTTCTCTCGCTAATTCTCATTCCCTTTCAACATTCGCTAGTCTCAGCATGCTGCCTTCTCCGTTTTTTTATGTCGCTAATTCTCATTCCCTTTCGACATGCGCTAGTCACAGCATGCTGCCCTCTCCGTTTTTTTTCTCTCGCTAATTCTCATTCCCTTTCGACATGCACTAGTCTCAGCATGCGGCCCTCTCCGTTTTTTTCTCTCGCTAATTCTCATTCTTTTTCGACATGCGCTAGTCACAGCATGCTGCCCTCTCCGTTTTTTTCTCTCGCTAATTATAATTCCCTTTCCACATGCGCTAGTCACAGCATGCTGCCCTCTCCGTTTTTTTCTCTCGCTAATTCTCATTCCCTTTCGACATGCGCTAGTCTCAGCATGCTGCCCTCTCCGTTTTTTTCTCTCGCTAATTCTCTTTCCCTTTTGACATGCGCTAGTCTCAGCATGCTGCCCTCTCCGTTTTTTTCTCTCGCTAATTCTCATTCCTTTTCGACATGCGCTAGTCACAGCATGCTGCCCTCTCCGTTTTTTCTCTCGCTAATTCTCATTCCCTTTCGACATGAGCTAGTCTCAGCATTCTGCCCTCTCCGTTTTTCTCTCTCGCTAATTCTCATTCCCTTTTGACATGCGCTAGTCACAGCATGCTGCCCTCGCCGTTTTTTTCTCTCGCTAATTCTCATTCCCTTTCGACATGCGCTAGTCACAGCATGCTGCCCTCTCCGTTTTTTTCTCTCGCTAATTCTCATTCCCTTTTGACATGCGCTAGTCTCAGCATGCTGCCCTCTCCGTTTTTTTCTCTCGCTTATTCTCATTCCCTTTCGACATGCGCTAGTCTCAGCATGCTGCCCTCTCCGTTTTTTTTTCTCGCTAATTCTCATTCCTTTTCGACATGCGCTTGTCTCAGCATGCTGCCCTCTCCGTTTTTTTCTCTCGCTAATTCCCATTCTCTTTCGACATGCGCTAGTCTCAGCATGCTGCGCTCTCCCTTTTTTCTCTCGCTAATTCTCATTCCCTTTCGACATGCACAAGTCTCAGAATGCTGCCCTCTCTGTTTTTTCCTCTCGCTAATTCTCATTCCTTTTCGACATACGCTAGTCTCAGCATGCTGCCCTCTCCGTTTTTTTCTCTCGCTAATTCTCATTCCCTTTCGACATGCGCTAGTCACATATGCTGCCCTCTTTTTTCTCACAAAATGGATTCCCTTTCGACACGCGCTAATCTCCGCATGCTTACCTCGCAGTTTTTTCTTGAAAATTATCATTCCCTTTAATCACGCGCTAATCTTAGCATGCTGCCCTAGCAGTTTTTTCTTGAAAATTATCATTCCCTTTAAACAAGCGCTAATCTTAGCATGCTGACCTCGCAGTTTTTTCTTGAAAATTATCATTCCCTTTTAACACGCGCTAATCTTAGCATGCTGCCCTAGCAGTTTTTTCTTGAAAATTATCATTCCCTATCGACATGCGCTAATCTCCGCATGCTGCCCTAGAAGTTTTTTCTTGAAAATTATCATTCCCTTTCGACACGCGCTAATCTCAGCATGTTGCCCTCTCTGTTTTTTTCTCTCGCAAATTCTCATTCCCTTTCGACTTGCGCTAATCTCAGCATGCTGCCCCCACCGTTTTTTCTAGCAAATTCTCATTCCCATTCGACACGCGCTCATCTCAGCATGTTGCCCTCTCTGTTTTTTTCTCTCGCAAATTCTCATTCCCTTTCGACTTGCGCTAGTGTCAGCATACTGCCTCCACCATTTTTTCTAGCAAATTCTCATTACCTTTCGACACGCGCTAGTCTCAGCATGCTACATCTGCAGTTTTTTCTAGAAAAATTCTCATTCCCTTTGGACACGCGCGAATCTCAGCATGCTGCCCTCTCCGCTTTTTCTCTCGCAAATTCTCATTCCCTTTCGACATGCGCTAGTCTCAGCATTCTGCCCTCTCCGTTTTTTCTCTCGCAAATTCTCATTTCCTTTCGACTTGCGCTAGTGTCAGCATACTGCCTCCACCATTTTTTCTAGCAAATTCTCATTACCTTTCGACACGCGCTAGTCTCAGCATGCTACATCTGCAGTTTTTTCTAGAAAAATTCTCATTCCCTTTGGACACGCGCGAATCTCAGCATGCTGCCCTCTCCGCTTTTTCTCTCGCAAATTCTCATTCCCTTTCGACATGCGCTAGTCTCAGCATTCTGCCCTCTCCGTTTTTTCTCTCGCAAATTCTCATTTCCTTTCGACATGCGCTAATCTGAGCATGCTGACCTCGCAGTTTTTTCTTGAAATTTATCATTTCCTTTGGACACGCGCTAATCTCAGCATGCTGCCCTCTCCGTTTTTTTCTCTCGCAAATTCTCATTCCCTTTCGACATGCGCTAGTCTAAGCATGCTGCCCTCTCCGTTTTTTCTCTCGAAAATTCTCATTCCCTTTCGACACGCGCTAATCTCAGCATGCTGCCCTCTCCGTTTTTTTCTCTCGCAAATTCTCATTCCCTTTCGACACGCGCTAATCTCAGCATGCTGCCCTCTCCGTTTTCTTTCTCTCGCTAATTCTCATTCCCTTTCGACATGCGCTAGTCACAGCATGCTGCCCTCTCCGTTTATTTTCTCTCGCTAATTCTCATTCCCTTTCGACATGCGCTAGTCTCAGCATGCTGCCCTCTCCGTTTTTTTCTCTCGCTAATTCTTATTCCCTTTCGACATGCGCTAGTCACAGCATGCTGCCCTCTCCGTTTTTTTTCTCTCGCTAATTCTCATTCCCTTTCGACATGCGCTAGTCACAGCATGCTGCCCTCTCCGTTTTTTTTCTCTCGATAATTCTCATTCCCTTTCGATATGCGCTAGTCTCAGCATGCTGCCCTCTCCGTTTTTTTTCTCTCGCTAATTCTTATTCCCTTTCGACATGCGCTAGTCACAGCATGCTGCCCTCTCCGTTTTTTTTCTCTCGCTAATTCTCATTCTCTTTCGACATGCGCTAGTCACAGCATGCTGCCCTCTCCGTTTTTTTTCTCTCGCTAATTCTCATTCCCTTTCGACATGCGCTAGTCTCAGCATGCTGCCCTCTCCGTTTTTTTCTCTCGCTAATTCTTATTCCCTTTCGACATGCGCTAGTCACAGCATGCTGCCCTCTCCGTTTTTTTTCTCTCGGTAATTGTCATTCCCTTTCGACATGCGCTATTCTCAGCATGCTGCTCTCTCGGTTTTTTTCTCTCGCTAATTCTCATTCCCTTTCGACATGCGCTAGTCTCAGCATGCTGCCCTCTCCGTTTTTTTCTCTCGCTAATTCTCATTTTCTTTCGACATGCGCTAGTCACAGCATGCTGCCCTCTCCATTTTTTTCTCTCGCTAATTCTCATTCCCTTTCGACACGCGCTTATCTCAGCATGCTGCCCTCTCCGTTTTTTTCTCTCGCAAGTTCTCATTCCCTTTCGACACGCGCTTATCTCAGCATGCTGCCCTCTCCGTTTTTTTCTCTCGCAAGGTCTCATTCCCTTTCGACACGCGCTTATCTCAGCATGCTGCCCTCTCCGTTTTTTTCTCTCGCAAATTCTCACTCCCTTTCGACACGCGCTTATCTCAGCATTCGGCCCTCTTCGTTTTTTTCTCTCGCAAATTCTCATTCCCTTTCGACACGCGCTTATCTCAGCATGCTGCCCTCTCCGTTTTTTCTCTCGCAAATTCTCATTCCCTTTCGACACGCGCTTATCTCAGCATGCTGCCCTCTCCGTTTTTTCTCTCGCAAATTCTCATTCCCTTTCGACATGTACTAGTCTCAGCATGCTGCCCTCTCCGTTTTTTTCTCTCGCAAATTCTCATTCCCTTTCGACATGCGCTTATCTCTGCATGCGGCCCTCTCCGTTTTTTTTCTCTCGGAAATTCTCATTCCCTTTCGACACGCGCTAATCTCAGCATGCTGCCCTCTCCGTTTTTTTCTCTCGCAAATTCTCATTCCCTTTCTACACGCGCTAATCTCCGCATGCTGACCTCGCAGTTTTTTCTTGAAAATTATCATTCCCTTTCGACACGCGCTAATCTCAGCATGCAGCCGTCTCCTTTTTTTTCTCTCGCAAATTCTCATTCCCTTTCGACACGCGCTTATCTCAGCATGCAGCCGTCTCCTTTTTTTTCTCTCGCAAATTCTCATTCCCTTTCGACACGCGCTTATCTCAGCATGCGGCCATCTCGGTTTTTTTCTCTCGCAAATTCTCATTCCCTTTCGACACGCGCTTATCTCAGCATGCGGCCATCTCCGTTTTTTTCTCTCGCAAATTCTCATTCCCTTTCGACACGCGCTTATCTCAGCATGCTGCCCTCTCCGTTTTTTCTCTCGCAAATTCTCATTCCCTTTCGACATGTACTAGTCTCAGCATGCTGCCCTCTCCGTTTTTTTCTCTCGCAAATTCTCATTCCCTTTCGACATGCGCTAATCTCAGCATGCGGCCCTCTCCGTTTTTTTCTCTCGCAAATTCTCATTCCCTTTCGACACGCGCTTATCTCAGCATGCTACCCTCTCCGTTTTTTCTCTCGCAAATTCTCATTCTCTTTCGACACGCGCTACCTCCGCATGCTGCCCCAGCCATTTTTTCTAGCAAATTCTTATTCCCTTTCGACACGCGCTAATCTCAGGATGCTGCCCTCTCCGTTTTTTTCTCTCGCAAATTCTCATTCCCTTTCGACATGCGCTAGTCTCAGCATGCGGCCATCTCCGTTTTTTTCTCTCGCAAATTCTCATTCCCTATCGACACGCGCTTATCTCAGCATGCTGCCCTCTCCGTTTTTTCTCTCGCAAATTCTCATTCTCTTTCGACACGCGCTACCTCCGCATGCTGCCCCAGCCATTTTTTCTAGCAAATTCTTATTCCCTTTCGACACGCGCTAATCTCAGGACGCTGCCCTCTTCGTTTTTTCTCTCGCAAATTCTCATTCCCTTTCGACACGCGCTTATCTCAGCATGCGGCCCTCTCTGTTTTTTTCTCTCGCAAATTCTCATTCCCTTTCGACACGCGCTTATCTCAGCATGCGGCCCTCTCCGTTTTTTTCTCTCGCAAATTCTCATTCCCTTTCGACACGCCCTTATCTCAGCATGCTGCCGTCTCCGTTTTTTTCTCTCGCAAATTCTCATTCCCTATCGACACGCGCTTATCTCAGCATGCTGCCCTCTCCGTTTTTTCTCTCGCAAATTCTCATTCTCTTTCGACACGCGCTACCTCCGCATGCTGCCCCAGCCATTTTTTCTAGCAAATTCTTATTCCCTTTCGACACGCGCTAATCTCAGGACGCTGCCCTCTTCGTTTTTTCTCTCGCAAATTCTCATTCCCTTTCGACACGCGCTTATCTCAGCATGCGGCCCTCTCTGTTTTTTTCTCTCGCAAATTCTCATTCCCTTTCGACACGCCCTTATCTCAGCATGCTGCCCTCTCCGTTTTTTCTCTCGCTAATTCTCATTCCCTTTCGACACGCGCTTATCTCAGCATGCTGCCCTCTCCGTTTTTTCTCTCTCAAATTCTCATTCCCTTTCGACGTACTAGTCTCAGCATGCTGCCCTCTCCGTTTTTTTCTCTGGCAAATTCTCATTCCCTTTCGACACGCGCTTATCTCAGCATGCGGCCCTCTCTGTTTTTTTCTCTCGCAAATTCTTATTCCCTTTCGACATGCGCTAGTCACAGCATGCTGCCCTCTCCGTTTTTTTCTCTCGCTAATTCTCATTCTCTTTCGACATGCGCTAGTCACAGCATGCTGCCCTCTCCGTTTTTTTTTCTCTCGCTAATTCTCATTCCCTTTCGACATGCGCTAGTCTCAGCATGCTGCCCTCTCCGTTTTTTTCTCTCGCTAATTCTTATTCCCTTTCGACATGCGCTAGTCACAGCATGCTGCCCTCTCCGTTTTTTTTCTCTCGGTAATTGTCATTCCCTTTCGACATGCGCTATTCTCAGCATGCTGCTCTCTCGGTTTTTTTCTCTCGCTAATTCTCATTCCCTTTCGACATGCGCTAGTCTCAGCATGCTGCCCTCTCCGTTTTTTTCTCTCGCTAATTCTCATTTTCTTTCGACATGCGCTAGTCACAGCATGCTGCCCTCTCCATTTTTTTCTCTCGCTAATTCTCATTCCCTTTCGACACGCGCTTATCTCAGCATGCTGCCCTCTCCGTTTTTTTCTCTCGCAAGTTCTCATTCCCTTTCGACACGCGCTTATCTCAGCATGCTGCCCTCTCCGTTTTTTTCTCTCGCAAGGTCTCATTCCCTTTCGACACGCGCTTATCTCAGCATGCTGCCCTCTCCGTTTTTTTCTCTCGCAAATTCTCACTCCCTTTCGACACGCGCTTATCTCAGCATTCGGCCCTCTTCGTTTTTTTCTCTCGCAAATTCTCATTCCCTTTCGACACGCGCTTATCTCAGCATGCTGCCCTCTCCGTTTTTTCTCTCGCAAATTCTCATTCCCTTTCGACACGCGCTTATCTCAGCATGCTGCCCTCTCCGTTTTTTCTCTCGCAAATTCTCATTCCCTTTCGACATGTACTAGTCTCAGCATGCTGCCCTCTCCGTTTTTTTCTCTCGCAAATTCTCATTCCCTTTCGACATGCGCTTATCTCTGCATGCGGCCCTCTCCGTTTTTTTTCTCTCGGAAATTCTCATTCCCTTTCGACACGCGCTAATCTCAGCATGCTGCCCTCTCCGTTTTTTTCTCTCGCAAATTCTCATTTCCTTTCTACACGCGCTAATCTCCGCATGCTGACCTCGCAGTTTTTTCTTGAAAATTATCATTCCCTTTCGACACGCGCTAATCTCAGCATGCAGCCGTCTCCTTTTTTTTCTCTCGCAAATTCTCATTCCCTTTCGACACGCGCTTATCTCAGCATGCAGCCGTCTCCTTTTTTTTCTCTCGCAAATTCTCATTCCCTTTCGACACGCGCTTATCTCAGCATGCGGCCATCTCCGTTTTTTTCTCTCGCAAATTCTCATTCCCTTTCGACACGCGCTTATCTCAGCATGCGGCCATCTCCGTTTTTTTCTCTCGCAAATTCTCATTCCCTTTCGACACGCGCTTATCTCAGCATGCTGCCCTCTCCGTTTTTTCTCTCGCAAATTCTCATTCCCTTTCGACATGTACTAGTCTCAGCATGCTGCCCTCTCCGTTTTTTTCTCTCGCAAATTCTCATTCCCTTTCGACATGCGCTAATCTCAGCATGCGGCCCTCTCCGTTTTTTTCTCTCGCAAGTTCTCATTCCCTTTCGACACGCGCTTATCTCAGCATGCTACCCTCTCCGTTTTTTCTCTCGCAAATTCTCATTCTC